>BROG01000166.1:1072500-1229648 GCA_030159075.1 Atrina japonica
CGAGGAAATGTTACACGAAGCTTTTAATTCGACATTTCGATTATAAAAGATGTTTTTTGGACTAACAAATTTCATAATGTTATCATTTATATCCCTTTGTCAACTTATTTTCTGTTTATATTTCCCAAAAGATAAAATAAACCATTATCTATTTGCGATCATTTTACATACAAAGGCAAGCTACTAAAAGATAAATTGTTGTCAGAGATATATAACTGACCACGTGTAATTGATCACAAACTGTAATGTCGATTTAATCACATAGTCTGACAACACCCTGTTTCATTATCTGTTGAATTATGTTCAATAATGTCTGTTAAAGCGACTTTACAGATTGTGATCAAGGCTTATATCTACCATGTTGACTGGGATTTGATAACGGACTCATAGTATATATGGCCAGCTGGCGGGTATTACTTTTCAAAGTAAAATGAAATATCAATGACTAATCGTAACTGCAAGTCCATCATAATATGACAAATTGGATATCAAACTAGTCTCAACACTAAGAGCAGTTGCGAATCCCAAAAATGAGACCTAGTGTCCGGAGGAGAAAGAGTCAGCGTCTCCTGTTAGCATGTCACGCCCGTCCTAAAATTTACATGGAAACCTCTCGAGTTCGGTGAAAAGATACTAAGGTGCTTGATCCCACATCGCAATTTTCTAGATATCCATGAATGTACCGTGGTTTTTACAATTGTATATTACCTTGCCGGATTAGCAATTGTAGGCAAGCTGATACTGTGAATTGGAATGTTTTGGTGCCGCTGAAATTTGACCAGTTTGTTTTAATTCAGGGTGCTTTATTTTGGCCACTTCTGAAAATTTATTTTAAATTTGATCTCAGATATCGGTTACATCGTGTCTATCATTAAATGTTGATTTAATTATTGACTGTGATTGTTGACATTATATTTATATACCGACTGCACGTCCCTTCATTACAAGTATATAGAGAGACGTAACACATACTCAAGTAATTGTAGTCACGTGACCCGAGTGTTAACGGCTTTACTGTTCGGCGTAGGAATGCATGAACGACCCAATAAAGATTAAAAAATCACATATTTATTTCTTATTTATTTAATCGTAAAAGCCATAAAACCACAAAGCAAACAAAAATCACAGAAAGAAATCGGAAACACAAGACTAGATCCACATCTGCAAGTATATACAGCCTACACGTATCGCGATATCTAGGTCATGTTATGACCACAGAGATGAATGTTCGCTTCGTAGTAACAAGTGCATCTTGTCTGTTGAACAGTAAAAAGAGAGTTAGACCTAGTGCAACTTTGTCAAGCATCTCTCCGGATAAACAGGTCGATTTATTTGCTTCACCGGATATTACTGTCAGAAACAATTAGTTACTCGAATGGCGTGAAATCAGGCCGTGTGAAATACTTACGTAAGTTACGTACGAATCAGTCATCATTTCCCAGCTGATGGTAAAAATCGTCAAAAAATGGCTATAAAAGTTGTCATGACAATATTAACTGTCAAACAAAAAAGTCACACAGAAAGAAATCGGTATATCACATTAGACTAATATATCAGAATTCTTGCTGCATACGAGATTTAACCATTTTCTAACAGTCCAGTTCTTCTTTTCGGTGACGAATCAAAACCATTTGACTTATATCTAGGTCATGTTGAAAAAATTCATAATTAATAGTAAGAGATTCTGTTGATATAGCAAATTCTTGTCTGTTTAACGAGTTTAAATTTTCTAACACCCTGTCCAGTTGTAATAGCAATTTATCCTAATGCCAACCATTTCCATTTTCAAATTTTAATTTTAAATTCGTTTCAAATCTTTATCTTCTCTTTCTAGAATCCAACTTTGTCTTCTTAGCGTAGTATACTCTCTCTTTCTCTCTCACCGGATCTCTCTCTCTCTCTCAAAAAACTCTTCTCTCTCTCGAATGGCTCTGAAATCAGGCTCTCTCTCAAACTGTAAATCGACTTCCCGTTAAATCTACAATCATACGTAAAATATTCAGTCCCCACGTTACAAATTAACTAATTCTGTCCTGTTCATCTATCCACTGCTTAATTCTAAGCACGATAATTTCAAACATAACTATTTATGTACGACTCTGTTTATCATTTTCCCTCTTCCTTCTGTTTTTTCGTTCTTAAAACTGAATGTATTCTCTTCATATTTAACTCTGCAGTCTACTCACAATATGGTTGACTCTGTCACAAATTTAGCTTACAAAACTTTTTACATGTGGTATAAGCTTTTTTTCTGATCCTTTTTTTTGTCATATGCATTGTTACTGTATTGATGTTATATGTATGTGTATTTGACATAAATAAAATATGTTTAAACTAATATATCAGAATTCAAACGTAAATTCGTGATAAATACGTTATATAGCTTAGCTATGGGCCCAATCATTTGCATTTTCAATTCTCTTCAGACACATTTAACCTTCCGGCACCAAGCAATCGATTTTTTTTAAAAAAAATAACCTAAGAACAAATCTGACAAACATTCAAAATTTTCTATATCACTAGTTTCTTTCAAAATGATATGAAAATAAGAAAACAAACCTTAATTCCATTTAGTATTTCCGGGCAGAAAAAGGGAACTACTTTTCGTCTCACATAGCTATTTAGCTGTTACGTCATATGAAAAACTCCCACTGCAAAGTCAGTTATACAGAATGAATTTCGTAACCAGCTGAATACAGATTCACAGAAAATGGTAATATATATATAAGGATTGTTTTTATTTTTTAAAAAGCATGGAGATATATGCTATGGATCATGGAGAAAATGCAATGTGCAGCACTTAGTGCCGCACATAGTTTTTTCCACTATTCATTGCATATATACTACATGCTTTTCAAAAAAAATATCCATAAATAAAAAAAACCCAGATGTTAAGTCTTTGAATGTGTACATTTTGGAAAGCTCTAGTTTGGCCACATTGATATTGTGGTCTAATTGGCGAAAATAAAAACAATTGACAAAATATCCCAATTTACGACGTATATGCCCTTTTCTCCTTTACTATAACTAGTCGTAATGGGAGTATATGACGGAATATGTGGTCCCATGTAAGAAGCCGAAAACTTAAAATCTTCGAAACCGTTATCAAATAGGACGAATTCTATTGATTAGATGTATATCCGTACTGGATTTTATTATGAATTATAATCATCAGAATGATCAGACTCATCAGAATAACAAATAAGACACAAAGTTTACACTAAATAACTTCAATTAATTATTTTCTAAACATGATTGTAGAGTATTTATAATTTAATTCCTCCTGTTGCCCACCGTAGGGGAAAATGTTTATAACTCCAATATAGTTGGAATTAATCAAACGTACTCTTACTTTTAACACCCGTGCTTCGTTTATAATATCGCCACAATATGCCAGTAAACAATGACGTTTTATAGGGATTACTATGGTCGATTGGTTAGAACATGGCGTTTTAATCCACATCCTCACCTGTTTTCAATGTAGGTCCATGTATCTCTTAATCTAAGTTTAATATTTGTAAGAGTTTCCTAAAAGACGTTCGATCAATTCATGAGTAAATTATAACCTGCCACCAGCGTATTTTATAACAAAATGTAGAATGCTTTGAAACAACTATGAAGCAACCAGAATGTTGTAATATTTTCATACTAAATTACTTATACTGATGTGTCCAGGAGACAATACATTTATCTGGTGAACATTGAACAAACACAGACCTCTGAATATACTGGAGTGGGATCGGGTGCCATAGAGAAATTAGCATTCCTTGTTGTCTGGTCACACCCGCCAGGAATTAACAGTCAAATTGAAATGAAATAAGCGAGGAATTACATCCCGCCACATTTGGTATGTCCGATACAACAAGTAATTCAACATGTCATTTAGTGAAACATTGCAAGCAAGGTCAATATACCGACCATAAAATCTACGAAATGTTGACATTAAACGCGAGTTCTTCTGACAACAGTTTATCACATTTGACTACAAGTCAATAAATCTTATGATGACAGTCTTAAGCATTGTCTCATTTATGAAAACCACAGAGAATACGTATAAGGAAGTAGTGACACTTCAAAGATCATGGAGTGATAGAAATCAACGTGAGAAGGAAATGACAAACGGTCAAATTCAGTTCACTAAATAATTCTAAATATACGTATACATAGACATCATCGTGACAAAGAATGACGGACAATCACATCATGTTAACAAGATAATACTAAAACTACACAAATTGAGATGAACACGAACTTACGTGTCATGAAGGTAAATTCTTGCTGTAAATGTGATACACGCCATGTTTCTTTTGGTGCAGATATTAAAATGATTGCTGTAACTCAAAGTTAGTGAATCGGATGCTCATCAGTGATGTTTTTCTTAGAAAACTTCCCGACATGCATTTGATGTATTAACATTGATTTACAAAACTGTTAAGTGATTCTTCCCTCCTTCTTTGGCGAGCGATCGACACGAGAAGTAAATGTCATGGGTTTTTCAGAGGAGATTTTGACTGAGACCATTGCAGTCATATCACATCAAGTATACTACATGTCATTGGTGTAAGCCATCTGCATGTCAAAGTATGGTGATAAACAAATAGTTAGTGACAAATACGACAAGATGACAAAATATTTTTTAAATGACTGGCAATTATCAGTAAAACCAATACTGATGTCGTAATAATAGAGAATATAGTAAATAATAAAGAAGGATTTAAAATGATAAATTGCTATTCGAAGGCCATAATTGATAATTTTTTCCTACGTTCAACTAAAATAAGAACTTTAAGGTTTAGCCAGAGACATACACTATGTCTATGTATAATAACGGTTATAACGACGTGTTGCATTTCATGTCGATCGCTAAATAGATTACATTGACCCGCATTTGATCTTCATGAATGCTTAATTAGTTTGGACATCGGAAATTGGCCCTTTTCATTTGTTTTCAAATTATAGCAGTATTTATACCATCAGAAATAAATGAAATACAGAAAACTTACCTGCATAAATGTATATAAGTTCAACAATCCGATATCGTTTCAATATATGCTTACATATATGAATGTAGGGCGTTTAATATCGGTTGAATCAAATGTAAACATAACAGTCAAACCTTCTATAGCAAAGGGTCGTTAAGGCAATTATACTAATTACTTCTCTGACGGAATTTACACATACATGTGAATCTACATTGATCTTCCGAAAAGAATCGAACGGAAGTCCTATGGGAAAGCTGGATAATTAGTTTATGATGTAGGCAGTTGACATTGGTGAATGAGTTTGGAATTCCGAAAATCAGAGATATATTAAATGCTCATGGCGAACAATTTTAAATTGATGTATACAATATAAGTATATTTATATGTTTTGATGTTATTTTATTTATGTTTACTTGCTATTATAGTTCTAATAAGACAATGGGCACATGTTTATCAACACAATATAAAACTTCTCAGATACAAAATTATAAATCTTTAGGATGTCTAGGACACAGATACAAATCCGGCAAAATGGACAAACACTGACCTCTGGAAACTAAGTCAGTGAGATCAGGTGCCATGGAGGAGTAAGCATCCGCTGTCGACCGGTCAAACCCGCCATGAGTCCACAGTCAAGTCCGAATGAAATACGTGAGGAATGAATCCTCGTCACAATTGGTACAGACGTCTCAACAACCGCCAACGAAAAGGCAACTCAACATTTCACTCAGTGAAACAGAGTAATCACAAATAAGACTATTATACCGACAGTAAAAATTGCGGAACGTTGACATCAAACGCGGTTTTCGATATCCCTGTGTCAATACTTTGTCAGTGAGTAGTTTACATCTGTATATGAAATGTTCATATGTTGCACACGCCCTGGCATATCGCATCATTTGTGAAATATAAACTCCATTTGCGGGTGACTATGGGATGTTACTATTTAAATGTGGGAGATATACGAATGGAAAGTCGAATTCGTCGCGTTTGTCGTATGGCGTAGTTGCCAATTTCAAGTCTGTGTCTATAGTAAGTAAAATGTTTAAGTATGGAGCGTGTAACTAATGTCTAAAGTAAACCATAACAGAGATACCAGGGTATTTTTCGGTATACAAATGATAGACTTTTAGTAATACACGAAAAATGTTTTACCTGTACATTCCAATATAGTTCTTTTTGACAGAACGAGGATGTGCCACGTTATCTTGATAGACATATAGCTGTAACAATCAAACACCAATCATCATATTAAACCTGATATTATATAATACTGGATAAAAAAGAAATAAAGATACTTTTATATTTTTGGATGACATAAATCGTTAGAGAAAATAGAATATAAACATTAATATTGCACGTTGGCAAATGACTATTATATCTTTCATACCAATACATCATTGTTTCCAATAGCTATTCAACCTTGCTTAATGGAAATGTATAATTACTTTCAATGACCATAAAACCTTACTCAATAAATTACATTTTCACTGCTTTTCAGCAATAAATTAATCAACATCAAAATATGATATTTTAATGACTATAAAATCTTGTCCAATTGCCATATATCAAAACTTTTAATTACTATTAAATATAACACAAAAGCTATACAAATCTACATCTATTTAAAATTCGAGTACAACTGATGAAGTCTTATTGACAGAAATGATCGTCTTAAGCATTTGTTTTCACCGAATTTTGCAAAACTATAACTTTAGCATTATGTTTATGATAGATATTTCATATTTAATTTTTTAATGGTTGTTAAACCTTACTAAACTATAATAAATTACACTTTAAATTATTATTAAACTATGCTTGATCACAATATACACTTATATCAAACTGCTTGTTTTAAACCTTGATCAATAGCAGTATACCATTACTTTGTATAACCTTCAACTCTTGCCCAATAGCAATATACCAATACTTTAATGACCTTTAAATCTTGCTCCACAGCAATATACTAATAGTTTTAATGACCTTCAAACCATGCTCCACACCAATATACTAATAGTTTTAATGACCTTCAAACCATGCTCCATAGCAATATACCAATACTTTAATGACCTTTAAATCATGCTCCACACCAATATACCAATACTGTAATGACTTTTAAACCTTGCTCCACAGCAATATACCAATACTTTAATGACCTTTAAATCATGCTCCACACCAATATACCAATACTGTAATGACTTTTAAACCTTGCTCCACAGCAATATACCAATACTTTAATGACCTATAAACCTTACTGCACAGCAATATACCAATACTTTAATGACCTTTAAACCTTGCTGCACAGCAATATACCAATACTTAAATGACCTTCAAACCTAGCTCCACAGCAATATACCAATACTTAAATGACCTTTAAACCTTGCTGCACAGCAATATACCAATACTTTAATGACCTTTAAACCTTGCTGCACAGCAATATACCAATACTTTAATGACCTTTAAACCTTGCTCCAAAGCAATATACCAATACTTAAATGACCTTCAAACCTTGCTGCACAGCAATATACCAATAATTTAATGACCTTTAAACCTTGCTGCACAGCAATATACCAATACTTTAATGACCTTTAAACCTTGCTCCACAGTAATATACTAATACTTAAATGACCAGCAATATACCAATACTTTAATGACCTTTAAACCTTGCTCCACAGTAATATACCAATGCTTAAATGACCAGCAATATACCAATACTTTAATGACCTTTAAACATTGCTGCACAGCAATATACCAATACTTTAATGACCTTTAAACCTTGCTGCACAGCAATATACCAATACTTTAATGACCTTTAAACCTTGCTCGACATCAATACTAATAGTTTGAATGACCTTCAAACCATGCTCCATAGCAATACACCAATACTTTAATGACCTAAAATACATAAAATATGAAATAATATAGTAGAATTGTCATCAGGGGACTACGCTTTGGAGGTGATACTCCTAATTGGCTTTGCAATTTGATGTTCAAAATATCTTACACTAAATAAGCTTAACTACTCTTTCTCGGGAAGAGTACAATGTAAAATATCCAAACAAATGATTTTCTGTAATATAAACAATCAAACAAAAATAACAGTGACAATAATTGAATTTAGTTTAATTTTTGTGACTTTACTATAAGCACTGTCACGGTAAGCAAGGCCAAACTGCAGCTGGATTGGCTAAAATCATTATAATTGAACTAAATATCTGTAATATATAAATGTTTGTCACATCTACGTTTGGAATGTTAAGAAATGGATAGTATATTCAGTAACAAGTTTAAACGTGTGTATTACCATTACACAGGAACAACATAATAGTGGTATGGTATCAGTGAACGCTGATTTCTTCCGGACACCTGGCCCTGTCCCGTTAGGGACTCGCAATTGTTCTTCATGTTGAGACGATTATTATATCCAATTTGACGTATTCTAATGAAATTGGAGTTTCGAATATCCATTTGTATGTCTTCCGTTTTACTTCACATCAGTTTGTTCTGTTTATGCAATGGCGTATAATGAAGAACACTTAATATAGTAGTCTTACAATACGAGTATCAAAAACCATTAATTTGCTTGTACATGCGATTCACCGCATACCAAGGTCAAAAGATTAATAAGAAAGTTCCCTAAAGTTAGGAGATTAATTGCCATGGCTGGAACAGTAAATACGTACATCAATGAAACGAGTCTCTATGTAAATAAATTAACGATATGGATCCTTACAACAATATATATTGATATGTATTAAAGACGAAATTATATTAGCAGAGATTTATATATTCCGTGTGCAATGTTAGGCTTTTAATCTAATTTTCTGCAAGTGCCCAATATAAAATGATCCAGATCATTACCTAGCAATGTTATTAATTGATATATAGTCTCATTATATCATGGAATTGATTTTATATTAGATTATCACAAGTGCTATTATTCAACTTTCATCAGAATTTCAAGACATTTACTCTAAGCTGTCATTCTCTTGATTTAGCGATTGATATTGATAAGCGTTTTCATTTCTTGTTTATAAGACATAGCTTAACCGTACAGACATATAAGATATAAATGCACATACTAATCGACAGTAGTGAAACCTTTAAGATAATTTATACAAACAATTAATTGTAGACAAACAACGACCTCTGGAAAATCTGGGATCAGGTGGAATGGAAAAATGAGAATTCCCTGATGTTAATTCACTCCGCTTTGAGTCCACAAGTCGATGAACATTTTAGACAACAGAGCACAGTAATGGAAATCAAACTAATAACATTGATCATAAACCTAAAACGTTATTCTTCTTATTCCTATACTTTGCCTGTATATTTACAGTAGAATCGGTAAAAAGTTATTATTATTGTTTTAAGTTTAATTTCTTCGTTGTTTCCATTTAGATCTATTTATGAAATTAAAACAAAAACTAAATGTACACAAAATACATTTTACTATGTGAAATAATGAAATATTCTTGTACAAATAAAACGATGAAGATAAGTAGTAGTAGTAGTAGTAGTAGTAGTAGTAGTAGTAGTAGTAGTAGTAGTAGTAGTAGTAGTAGTAGTAGTAGTGGTAGTAGTAGTAGTGGTAGTAGTAGTAGTAGTAGAAGTAGTAGTAGTAGTAGTAGTAGTAGTAGTAGTAGTAGTAGTAGTAGTAGTAGTAGTAGTAGTAGTAGTAGTAGTAGTAGTAGTAGTAGTAGTAGTAGTAGTAGTAGTAGTAGTAGTAGTAGTAGTAGTAGTAGTAGTAGTAGTAGTAGTAGTAGTAGTAGTAGTAGTAGTAGTAGTAGTAGTAGTAGTAGTAGTAGTAGTATTAGTTATAATAATAATAAGTAGTAGTAGTAGTAGTAGTAGTAATAGTAGTAGTAGTAGTAGTAGTAGTAGTAGTAGTAGTAGTAGTAGTAGTAGTAGTAGTAGTAGTAGTAGTAGTAGTAGTAGAAGTAGTAGTAGTAGTAGTAGTAGTAGTAGTAGTAGTAGTAGTAGTAGTAGTAGTAGTAGTAGTAGTAGTAGTAATGATAGTAATGATATTAATAGTAGATGATGATGATGATGATGATGATGATGATGATATCCTGGGATAAAATTATATTTAGATGTTAAAATGTCCACTTTAATTGTTTTTTGTTCCATAAACTCAACAGCTTAAACCTTAAATGACGATACATCATATCCCCCTTGATATTTCCGTTCTGCGGAAAAAAGGAATATCTCACCAAGCTATAAAGGATAGCAATTCTAACGAAGTTAAAGTATGTTTTCAAATGTAATCATCACTAATATTGTGATTAGAATTTTAGAACAACACTTTAGACTTCAGGTCTTGTTAGTGCTAATTTTGTTTCATGTTGAAACTCATTTTCAAGCAGATATAAGTTAAGGGCGTCGAATAGTCAGTCTAAACGTATTTAGGGATCAAGCGCGAAATTGCACCGTTTTCCAATTAAGTTTGATGGACCAGGGAAACACATTAGAGTATAAAAGAAAATTGGAAAAATGTAAAAGACAATAAATGCACTCCTGATAATATTCACATGTAATGAAGGGTATAACATATTATGGACTGCCATGTGGGATAGGTTGTTATAAGATATAAACACGAACATTGTATGAAATGTATCTGAAAAAAGAACAAAAATCCATACGGTATCAAAATACAAAACGCTCATTCATCACTCTGTTATATCAGTAACACATGCTTGGTTAACTCGTGGGATACCCAGCTATAATTACACGGGTATCTTATATATAATACCTCTTCAAAATAGGTCATAAATATTTCATATATATCAAAGCCTCCCTATAGGGAGTATCTATAACGCGAAGTAGGCGTGGTATGCCAAAGAACTTGACATTTCAGTCCATAGCACGTGACGATTTTGTGACACGTCATCCTTGGCTTGTGACGTATTCAAGAAAAACAGTCTAAGAATGAGGAAAAACAAATATAAAACAAACAAAAAAATATACACTTTTCCATATTCGATGACACAACTGGCATGCATTTATTGTAAACAAGAGTCATGACATGAGCACATACACGTACACTTGCCCATATCTGAAGACGCAACGGTCGTGATATCCGCACAAACACATAGCTGCACAAATATTCATATATATATATATATATATATATATATATATATATATATATATATATATATATATATATATATATATATATATATATATATATATATATATTGCGGCGATCATGTGGTCTTAAAAGAAAATGCAACCCAAATTGAACTTGGCCATATATAATAGATTAAATATTCTTATTCATAAAGTATGACTAAATTTTAAAATTGTGTTTAATTAAGTAACTACGCGTACTTTTAAAATGAGAATTTTCATGGAGGCCGCCATTACCCACGTTACTGTGACGTCATTTAGTAATAGTTTAACCTTCGCCTACATTGCTTGGAGGCCATTACCTAAATCTACATACAAAAACCTTATTGACATACGATGGAAATGCAAAGTTTAGGATTGGAACCTTACCAGAATACACGCCTGATGAACTAGAGAGATTTGAACTGGTTACAGAAGAGGAAATTTCGGATGTATTTACCGAATGAACATGTGAAAATTGCCGAGTTATAGCGACATAGGAGGAGTGTTGCTTGATCTTATCTGACACCATTATACAAGAAATTTGACTCACTCTTGATATATCCATCAGTACTTAAGTGGTATTAAATAAAGTAAAAAAATGAACAAGTGCTTCCAAGCCATAGTGTTGTTTCATACAATGTTATATCGTAATAATGAAATTGTAATCGTATAATTGATGGTCTTCTGATCAATAATCGTCTTACTTAACAAGATATTCATATTCAATGCAGTCATCTGTTTTCTGTTGAATAACTCACTAACTCAGTGTTAAATATTGAAGTGTTTCTTGTCTTCGTATTCATACATCTGATAAGCGAAGATGTGTTTTTAGAGAATGAGATATTGAAACCATACTTCAGAAATTTAGTTTTTAAATTTAAAAGTTATTCTTCTAAAGAAAAAAACCTTACTACAAGTCTCAAAGACAAACATATAAGTATGAGCACTTGCATTTCCCACTATATTTGAAATAATTTTTATTCCCCTGGCCCAACTTCTTTATTACTATTATAATCTAGTTGTTTTACAACCCCTGTTTATATAACGAATAAACGCTTCTCAGAGTGCATTTCTTGTCTATATGGATGCTGTTTGGGTGACGGATGAATTCAAAATGGTGTCATGAATATTAAAATGTCACCCAAACGGCATCTATATTGACATTAAATGCACTCTGACAAGCGTTCATTCTTTATACTTACATATCATAGATTTCAAATTCAAAAACAAAATAATTCAAGGTAGAACAGTAAAGTAAAGATTTTTTTCTGAATCAAATATACTGGAATGACGTCATGTTAGGAATGGAGTTAAATCATTGTGTGACGTCATATAAGGAACTTAATTTATAGTTGATATAAACGCAGCCTAGATTAACACTGCTACGGGAAACTGACAGATATATGAAAGAAAATTTTATTCCCCTTTGATTTCAATTTAATTATCCGACTGTATATATAATTAGACCCAAATCACTACATTATTAGAATGCATATTACTAGAAATTCAGTGAATTATATATTTCACACTTAATAGACGTATTGTATGAAATTCTTGATAAAAATTGTTATCAAACATTATGGGAGAGCACCTATAAGTAAGCATGCAAAAGGAAATCGGATGTTCTACTCTGTAATACAAGGCAACACCCAAAGTAGTATTTTGACTTTTTGATTATGCTGTGCTTTGTTTTTAATGCTTGTCTTGCATCTGCCACGAGTTAATGATGTTTATATTAATGCCGTAAAATGAAAGATGCTGATAAAATATATTTTGATTTGCTATGTATATTTTGTAAAGATCTGTCTAACAAACAATCACATCATTCGCAGCAGCTGATTTAGTCTTCGTCTTACGAATATAGAAATCTATTGAACAACTTTTGGTATATCCAAATTTACACTCACCCAAAAAAGAAATGCCAAATCAATTACTGTCAAATTTTCAAAATTGAATTGTTAGGGCTACTTGTTTCCTCTGTAACTTATTTTTAGACTTTTCCAACTGAACATTTTCTTCTGGGAATTTTCAACTTAAAAGCTGACTTTACCAACCTTATTCTTAACATTTCCAACTTTGTACGAGTTAAAACTAGTGCATTCCTGTTACAAAAATGTGTATCTGCCATGCGTTGCACAAATAAACAATGAATCATTCGACTTATGTCTGCTGAATTTGTCTTTGTTTTCAGAGGTAATTAGTTTATCAATGGAATAATTTTGATGAATAAAGATGTCCCAATTTAGCGTCTGGAAGCCACCAAATAGCCTCTCATGCCTTGTAAAGTAATGATAAAATTATTCCGGGGAATCTTATTCCCTAACGTTTATTTCATATGTAATACATTTGCTGGGACAATTTTCTTTTGAAAAGTATAATCAATGTGATATATAAACAATTACAGGTAATGTTTCATTTCTTGGTGCTGATATAACCGCTAAAAATGCATGTTAATTAATCTCATGCTCAGTAATCAAGTAATTTATCTTAACATTTGAAAACATCTAGATCTGTCACTACGTTATACTACAATCTTGATCAAAAAGGCAAAGGAACTGAAAAAATAAATAATCTGTCCTTAAAGATATTAAGAATAAATTTTCTTTCCTGTGACGTAATAAAAATAAATAATCTCACGAATAGATAGCATATTCACGTCTGAAATGACAGGTGGTCACCTAAGCGAATTGTTTACTATAACGAGTATCAATTAATCTATAATTAATAGATTTCACGGGAAAATAATTTCGGATTTTTTTCTTGAAAGGGAAATGATATAATATTTCGCGCAAGATCGCTTAGTCCAGAAAAAAATTGACTTTTTGATACTTCATAAAAGTAAGATTTTATATTCACAGGTATCTAATTTCGCAATATTTTCTCTGAGCTTGAAAATCGCGAAATTAAATTCCCGCGACTAAGTATAGACCCTTTAAACATTGACAATGTCCTAAATCACAAAAAAGTTCAGTCCTGTGTTCCGCCATATTTTTAAAGGAAGACCACGCTATACATCTAGCATCGCATCCAAGCTATTCAATTACAAACGGGTTTTGCGGTGCCTAGACATCAACCATCTTCTACACAACACCGTTACATATTCATATGCATCATCTCCCTTCATATATAATCATACCGGGCATGTCATTACCGGCGACGTTTCTATTGTTGAAAATGAAAACCTAGAAGATATTATTTTAAGAGGTCTTAAACACCGCGAAACCCGTTCCTTTATTTGGCGACAGAATTTCAGTTTAATCATGAGTTCTGTCGAACATTATGCCAGACGATGGTCCAAACATGAAGACGTGGAACCGGACACTTTGTCTGAATGGCTAAAAGCTGTATGATGGTTGATAAAATCTCGTATTCGAAATCTTAAGGACCTATGAAAACACGTTATACCTCTGTATTTAGTGATCCAGGAGCAGTAACTGAACTGGATAGATTACATGACCAATATGTACTGGTCCCAGCAGACAAAGCCTCAAATAATATATTTTTATTTACAAGGAACATTACTATAACTGTTTCTCAGAGGAGCTAGGGTTTAATGTGAATTCTGGTAATCTTACATACACACGTAGATCATTTTCAAAGGACGAGATCCTTCAAGATCACGTGTCCGTATTACGCTCTTTTGATGTGCTTAAAACCGATACTGATTTTGAGCTACCATATTTATATTGGATACCTAATCTTCATAAAACCCCATATAAGAAGAGGTACACAGCAGGATCCAGCAAATGTTCTACCAAATCTTTATCTTACTCCTTACCAAGATATTTACAGCCGTTAAGGAGAAACTTTAGCAATATTGTACAGTTGCATATTCTAGAAGCGGTGTAAATCAAATTCCAAACAACTTTTAGAAAATTTAAAGCCACACAGTTTTTCTAAAATTGAGAGTATCAAGACTTCTCTACTCCTTACACAACTGTTGCACATAAAAAGTTAAAAGAAAGACTTTTTAGCATCTTAGACAACTGGTTTTTTTTCACTAAAGGTGGTACCCGAAAAATTAAATATTTAGTGAATGGTTATCATGATACTTATTTTGTCAAACACCACTCTGATTCTACACATAAATACATTGAAGTTGATATATAAAACATGATGTAATGTTCGGAGACTTTGTCTTTCAACAAACTGTCGGCATTCCTATCTTTATTCATACAAAGAAGACTTCATTCAGAAACTGCTGAATCAAAAGAAAAAAAACGCTAGCAGTGTCCTTTAATTTCACATTCAGATATATCGACGATGTTTTGTCAATTAATAATGACAATTTTTATACATATGTCAATGCGATATATCCCGGTGAACTAGAAATTAAAGATACAACAGGATCAAGCATACATGCTTCATACTTAGACATTTTACTTACTCTAGACACAGACGGGAAATTGGCAACTAAACTATGCGACAAACGCAACAATTTCGGCTTTCCCATCGTAAATTTTCCACATTTAAGTAGTAGCATCCCCAGTCACCAGCATATGGAGTTTATATTTCACAAATGAGACGATATGCCAAGGAGTGTTCAACATTTCATAAACTACTCACTGACAAATTATTGACACAGGGATCTCGAAAACCGCGTTTGATGTAAACGTTCTGCAAATTTTACGGTCGGTATAATGGTTTTGTTTGCGATTACTCTGTTTCACTGGGTGAAATGTTGAGTTGCCTTTTCGTTTGCGGTTGTTGAGACGTCTGTACCAATTGTGACGAGAGTTCGTTCCTCACGTATTTCATTTCGACTTGACTGTGGACTCACGGCGGGAGTGACCGGTCGACAGGTGACGCTTACTCCTCCATGGCACCTGATCCCACCTTTTGGTTTCAAGACGTCCCGTGTATGTCCATTTTGCCGGATTTGTATCTGTGTTCTGGACATCCTAAAGATTTATACTTTGGTATCTGAGATGTTTTACATACAATATGTATATACTCGTCATTGAATTCTATCGACTTCATTTATAATCTGAAATTGTAAACTAAATATTAACCAGAAATGCGAAAATTGTTTAACTTCATTATCGTGTTTATTTGCATGATACCACATTCATACTGTAGTTCCCGTGTTAAACGATGGTGCCATTGGAACTATAATGAAAATATGTTTACAATTGATGCCAGATGTTTAAAAAAGCTTTTATATCCTATTGTTAATACTAACGTATCCATTGTCTGTCTGTGATAGATATGCATTTTGCATTCATTCAATATTCATGTATTTAAATGTACATTAATCACTTTTACTTCTTATTACCTTCACCCTTTCATAAGCAAACTCGATAATTATCTTTAACAGCTATTCATCACATCTACTCGTGTTAAGCCAAACTGACAAATAAAAATCCGCTATTATAAATTAATGCAATTTATATTTCTAGGTCTTGAAAATACGGCTGTTGTTATGCAAACAAAGTGTCAACGTTTAATGAGGAATATGCCGTTCATACCACGTTGTCAATATATACGCGAGAGTGATATGCACCGTCGTATCTTATGACAGGATATTCCAAATAATTAATATTCCACTTATCAGAGTTATTTCTGTGAGTGCCAATCTCGAAAGATAACCCATCATCATTGTACGCATTTGTTTTAAGGTCCATGTGATTAGCTTAGCCATTCCAACATAAAGGGGCATTAGGTGCATTTGTTTGAAAAAATCTTTTCTTTTTTACTACTTAGATTGATATACAATAACAAAAAAGATAGACAGGATTATAAAAGAAATTAAAATTTCTATCTATTTTTTAAATATTGCCTAAGAAACCCAGTTTGGCAATTATACATTCACAATTGATTAATTAAACCTTACTTTTTGTATATGCATACCACACTGGATTTGACTTTATTTTCACAAAATGTAGAGTAATATAAGATATTTTCATGCATGTGTCATGTGTATAACTCTTATTTATCATTGTAAATCACGTAAAAGTAGAAATAATCGAAGATGTTGCGGGAAGCAACATATATGTTATATATTACGATATCTTTGTACTTCAATGCCACAACGAAATATTAATATTAATAATCTAATATTGTGTGATCAATAATTACACCAGATATTAATTTGACTTTTTTTGTTAAATGAGATCCTATCCGTTTTATAATAATTGTTATCTCATGTAAGGCGGCGTAGAAGGATCGCCTAGAAAAAAAGAAACGTCAGTATATAGATTTATTTGTCTGAACAAAGAACTAATTCGTACTTGAAATGAATTTCTGTTTTATCTTCATGGCCTTTCTAGGCCGCCGTACTTATGTCTTAAAATCTACATTGGTCACTTCACCAGAACGTAGTAATTTAGTTGCATCAATTGTTTTACAATGTATTTTGATTGTTTCAATGGTGTTTATGCCACACTTACAATTTCAGTTACATAGAGGCGACCAGTTCTTAATAATGGGGGAGAGAACCCTTTTATAATGTACACAGGCCTTCTTAACGTTCAATGGCAAACCCTCTTACAAACTCACAAAATCACCTGAAGTTCCAGTGCTAAATAAAGGAACGAGACACATGGTTTAAAACGCAATGCGTTGATCACTCGTAAGGTTGAAACATATATATATATAATTTCATCGTTCATTCATTTGGTCAATAAAAAGGTGCATCATATCAGCTGTTATATAAAATTACAGTCTTGCTATACGGATATTATGAAGATAAACTGCTTCTCTGATTATTTACAATAGTAAACCATCACTCAATCCACAACAACCTACAATTATTTGGCCTGCTTTATCAATTTCTGTATCTGGGCTTCATTGTAAGTAATACTAAATATTTCTATTTTAACATACTAAATTCTAGTACCATAATCGTACTGATCGGCCTTACTGTCTAATCAAGGTGATATGAATGTGATTGAAGAGTAAACGCAAAGTAGAAATGTTAAATTAGGTCTTCTCTTATGTGATATACACGATGAGGTAATTTACTGTACGACTCGAGTTCCCTTATCCAATTTAAACACTGTTTGGTATAAATTAACTATCAATAACATAGATGAACCTGGCGTCGGTAGTAGGAACAGTCTGCTATTCACCGGGGAAAATTCTGTAGTCCTCAGTTTTCCTACATTGTTCGTTCTGACTACCATTGATATAGGAGAACATGATTATACTTCGTAGTATTCTAATTTCTATTAATAAAAACTTAACACACACTGTTACAGAAACGTAATCTTTTCGAAAATCATTCCATGCAAATGGAATTATTATATTGTTTATCCCTTAGTCTGACGCTTGTCACGTATTTCAAATCTTTACAATGCGATAAAATAATTGGGCATATAAAATGATATTTTCTTAAAATTTCCATTGTATATCGAACTTTATTATCTTAACATATTTTAAAACATTTTTACATCTATCTAGGATAAGATATATAATATTCCACAGATCAATTCTTACATTTCTTGTTTAAGATATATGAAACAAATAAATAATCGGATAAAACCAGTGTAATTTTACTTGATACTAAATTTATCAACCCCTTTCTGTTGTGACAAAAGTATATATCATGCGGATTTTGTTTTTCGACAATGATCAGGAACATTTTTTCTTTTCGCTAGCGAACACCACATTAACTTAAAGGATAATGTAATATCAAGCAAGAATGATGCGTACTTTTATATTCTACTTGATATAGTTAAATTGAACAAATCCCCGACGATTTCATTTGTTCTAAAGAAAGAAAACATTTAGATTATTTCTCAGTTAACTGATCGCTAATTGGCTATACCCAATGGCGTATCACTCTATTGTTAATGACGGGTGTCTTGAACGACACAATTAATGCGCGTCAATAAACGTGTTTGTTTAAATTATTCAAAGGAAATATATAAACAGCGATTCTTATACTAGAGTTATTTTTTCTTGAAATTTCATTAATTTCACGATTTTTTAATTTTATATATCTAAGCGAATTACACTGCAGTCTTAATTTAGGTCATCTTGCATTGACCCGGAAAAATATAAATAAACAATGCTTATATAAACATTCGCAATATAAAGACAGTGAATGCGAACGATCGGCATGTAATATTTCTAGGACACCTGATCCCACATCTTGTTTTTCCATAGTATGTCTACTTTGCAATGCGTTTGTTGTTTAATGTTTTTATCTTACCTATTATTTTATGTTATTTTTCAAAATGCTGATAAACGGTTATTGAAACCGACAACTTTAATTGCTAAATGAATTAAAAGTGACTCATTCTTTATTCATCTTAACAAATATTAATAATAAAAAACTAGAATCAACTTCGGGTTTTGATCAAATTAGAAATGAAAATAATTCGCACCACAAAATGTTCTTAACTTCGAAGTATACGCAAAAATCGAATATCTGTAAGTCACAACGTAACACGTAGTAATTACGGGAATAAAAGCTTAAAAGCTATGCCATAAATTTTCTTGAAATCATTTTAGCATATCAGAACATATATCTTGTAATTCTACGTCTGATGACAGACAGTCAATCACTTGACGACCGATAGAGAACGAAAGGGTGAAACTCTCATATCTCTTTCCATTTAGATTATAAAAACACAATTTCAGAACTGAGTTTATTGTGCATTTAGACACTGGTGCATGTGACCGCCATCAATTAAATTTTAGTACGAAGAGTAAAATATTTTCAAATCTCGCATTCATGTGCAATATTTTGAGTTCTGAATTTCAGAAAAAATATCAATAAGTTTAAGAATATAGGTCTAGATGTCTTGCCAAATTAATGCAACAAAGGGTTGGCCTCATAGCTTTTATGGATATTGTAACTTAATTTTAAATGTTACTTTTATTTAAATATTATTGTTATGCACTTGTGATTTAATTAATATTATTTATAGGGTATGGAAGAAAAGATCCAGTAATATATATTATCTGAATATTACATATTATGAAATACTATAAATATGATACTTGTAATGTAATAAATGCAATATGCCTTCCTAAAATTAACACTTAGCAGAAACCCGATCTTTCACTCAAAATACTACTGAATGTATAACATATAACACAAGTTTTTTATGTTTATCGCGAATGACGTCATCTACCTGAAGATTCTGCCTATGATGACGCCACGATTACTTAGAATTGAATAACATTATTGCTTTGGGGCATTAATTTTATCAAACATCAAACTGACAATCGTTAAGACATACAATTAACCCACTATAATTTATTTCTTAAACTCAGAATAGTGGAGATTGGAAAACTTAATCGCCATATAAAATCTTGCCTCATAAACAATTTGCATATAAACAATTATTTTAATGGTATTGATTCAAAAAATTGAAATTACCATTAGCTTCCGATACATAACGGAAAATAATTCGAAAACTAAATCAGTGATTTTATCAGTAGCTATTTACATTTCGCCGGCATAGAATTTAAAGGTTCTGTAAATATGTGTTACCGTATGGCTTTTGTCAAAACTATTTGTTTCAAATAACTTACACATTTCAATTTGAATTTTAAACCCACATTGGTCAGAAATAAATTAAATTGACATTATAATCTGGACATAGAACCTTTGGATTTTTTTAGAAAAAAAATATTTGTTTACAAACATACGTTGTTGGTTGATAAAACCATTTGTCTCTAAAATGCCATTGGGGTGTACACCAAGTTTACGACTAAATTGAGATATGACATTTGAATAAGATTGTCATTCATAAAAGGTAACTAAAGCATTGACACTATCTATGTTTAAAACTGACAACTCTTTATTAAAGATAAAACAATTCATCGCCCCTCAATGAATTTATTGAAAAGGGTAAATAAGGTGTCACATAAATATAGATGAAAAACTAGAATCCCGAGAGCCATAACATTATCAAACGTTTTTGAACACATTCCACTCTCCACTCTGTTGTGGGATGTACTAAATAACAATATGTCTCACCAGAATAAAACAATTCATCAAGCCTTTTTTTTAAATGGTAAATGAATTGCAAACATCCTCCAAAGGATCATGATCTTACTTTGCGACAAATAAGAGTTGAAACTATAACCAGTGGCGTAACAAAGAAAGATAGCTACATTATCTCTTATTTTAAAGGCTTAGTGAAAAACAAACAAACAACAACAAGCTTCATAATCTTACTTTACAAATCTGAAACTTAAACTAAAGCGATTTCAAAAATGAAAGATTTGAAATGTTTTTCGTCAACGCCTATTTCAGAAGTCAAATTGAAATTTAAAAATGACATCTTATCAAACACCAGTCCGAGTAACTTTCGAAATATTAACCTTAATTATTAATTTCATTCAAATTTTTAGTTTGTATGTATAAATGGGAAACACTCCAAATGTGAAATATTAGGGTTGACGTCAACATGCCTATTCCATTGGGTTGGGGTCATAAGTCACCAAGTTTGCTCCGTTCACAAGCCTTTATTTTAGTATTCTGAGTACGAAGTTATATGTAAAAAATTGTAATAACTTGGCATGGCACTAAACAATTCTGTAAGTTTTTCTCATATAAGCAATAATTTAATCGTTATTTACAGCTTTATGCATTAAATATACAAAAATGTCCAGCACTTTCATTTTCATGAGCTTGAGTATTGAAGAAATTATGATGACGTCAGACCGAGCATGTTTTTCATTGGTCCATCAATAGTAACATGTTGTGGCTTTCCTCTAACAAAAAGTGTTAAAATGGAGAAAACACTTAATTGCTTCGTCTAAAAGATTTGCTGTAGTCAGAAAACGAATTCTAAATACCGAAACCAATCACTAATACATTTTTTTAGATAAAATGGAGATGTTATCTTATTATTCTCGGTCCAAGATTTGCTCTGGAATGTGTACTCTTGGTAAAGCGCCAAACCGTTGTGATATTACCGATTGCAGTATCACGCATTTGCTTGTTTCTGCTTATGCATTTTACAGTCTATAATTCAAATTTGAACGATTTTTATATTCTTTGTGTCATCAAGTCAGCTATGAAATATACACTTAAACCTTATTGTCATTCATATTCATAACATTAATATTACTATTGATCAAACAAAAGTCACGCCGTTTTATGGATTGATTAGATTGACTTTGCGTTCGTTGTTACTATGGCAAGAGGACGTTAACTGGCACTGAGGGAGTATTCCCAAGGTCATATTAAAGATCGAAATGACTTGATCGTTCTTGGTAATTAAACTCGACAATTAAATACTTGATTGTAGTTAATTCTACCTGATTACTGCTTAAGAAATTGAGAACCACGCAAATAAAATGTTCTCAAGGTTATTTAACTTTCAGCTGTTTTGTTAAGAAAACATAATAGCTGTAAGAAATTGGCAAAATTTAATTAGTCACACAGTATATTAATCACTAACATGTATACATCGATTTGGTCTATGCTGGATAATCCTGCATGCAAAAATGGACAAATATCAATTTTATAATATATATATTATTGATAAAGATAAACGATATCCAAACACAATGCATTTTGGACGAAACATAACCTTTGAATATTCCTACGGTGAGATCATGTAACATGAAGGAAAAAGTATTTGCCGTGACTCTGCAGCCACCCCGAAATCAAGACAGGTCGTACTACTCAAGGTCAAAATCGGTTATACCAGGCATACTCCACGTGCGATCATTTCACAAATATGAACTTGATTTTGATTTTTAATTTGAATAGCGTTTTACGCCATACTAAAAAAATTAGCTATATGGTGGTGGAGAGAACCTGGTTACAATGTACACTGGACGAAACCACTGGCCTTCCGCAAGTAAACTGGCAAATTTTCTCACAGAAATCAACTTAGGTTCCAGTTCCAGTTTTAGCTCGTCACCACCGACTGCAAGTGGGAGTTGTTGATATTGTTGACATGGATAGGATAACCTATGTTATAAGAACGTAAATCCGATCCTTTTGATAAATCATTAAAATATCTAAAATCAAGTTTTGGGCTCTTTTAGGGAACTTACGTAGCAGATGAAAAGTCTTACGTAGAAGACATGGTGAATTTATTTTTTTTCAATTGAAAATTCGTAAAATATCACGAGATAACGAGAGTTCGCTGAAATGAAGAAAGAAATTTTGAGACTTAAGACAAATGAGGGATCATTACAGTAAGTGAATCTTTCTTGTATAACACAGGACAAGTCAATCATTAAAACACGATCATCCAAAGACTTAGTGATGGGATATATCTATAAACTACAACTAATCTCATAATAAAAGTGTATTTGCTATAGATTGAACTTTCCCGAAGAACATTTGACAATTTGATACATTTTCTGGTGCAAGGTTAACCCTTTCTGAACTAATTGTTATAATTCCTCTTTTATTCTTTGTAAGCGAAGTAGAAAATACTATCTATTTTCTAGTATTGAATGTCAAAAAATCAATCAAACTAGTCTTTAAAATAACTTAAGCGTCAATGGGATATGTTATAAGTTTAATGAAATATGCATGTCAACGTCTATAATTTTCCGAACATTTTGAGGTCAATGTCCTGTATTGCAAATGGTATAATATTAAAATGATTAGAACCATTCTGTCTTACTACGTTATATAATTAATTTCAATCTCAGTTTCACATTAGATGTTAGCTTTAATTTTGTGATTAATTTTCATTATCAAAAGTACTTTCCTTCTATATTGATAGCAAAATAAAAATAAAACATTTATGAAATGTATGATAAAAGAACATGTACCTCTTCACCAATGAAGTAATGCTTCAATTTTCTTGCAACGTATTTCTAAACAATTTGTAAAATAAAGATATTTATAACAGTTAACGCGTCTCTACCATTTGTGGGGAGGAATCTTTCCTCACTAGAATGGACTCGCGGCGGGTGTAGTCGGTCGACAGGGGATCTTTACTGCTCCAAGGCACCTGAATTTATCTCCAGCTTTTCAGAGATCTGTGTTTGTTCACCCGATGTTTATTGTCTCCTGGGCCTCCTGACGATAATTACTATTGGTAAATGTGATTTGTATACATGTAATTATCATATAAATAAAATTTTATTTCTGTGTGTGTGAAATTATGATTTAGGACAAATTACGATGCATGAATTACATTCAGAATATGTAAACAATGCAGATGCCACATATCGACATTTCGTTCCGTAAATTCCGGTAATAAATTGCAATTACTTATGGGATCATAGAGCCTGGTTATAACCTCTTCGTAATCTAAACCAAAATAGATGTAAATCTGCAATGATCGAATGGGTGAATCAAACGCACAACATGAATATTGGTTATCTTAACCTACGTTGCCATGGTGATGTGATACATATGTGATGGATGGCGTATGTGTTGGTATGTGTGCATTTGCAAAAATTTTATTTCAATGTCCACATTGTATTCTCTCTGTATTTAATTATCCCTATTGAATATTTTATCATTTATCAGCTATTTGGGAATATATATTTGTGAATTTCGTAGCTATAGATATTAATTTTTATCATTTATTGACATATGCTCAAAACCAAAACACCGTTTATTATGCGCTCTTTGGATTAAATAAATATAACACTATGATCTAAACCTCCAATTTTCTAAAAGAAAATCAAAGAGCGTGGGTTTTAAAAAACAGAGAGCACTAAAACAATACCACAATGAACATTTGTTGAAGCAAAGCTAAATTATTGTCAGTGAAACCAAACATTGGTGAAATACTTTATTCTTGCTGTCTTATTGATTAAGCCCACGGCATGACTCCGGAAGAAAATAGTTCCGGATTGACGTTAGCGCGATAGAATTGGTTTAACCCTTAGATAAATGTCACCATTGAATTGAATAACTGGATGTTCTATGTAATAATAAAAGTTTTTTTCGAGTTTTTTCAGTCATTCTAATGGACATACTAGTGGAATTTATGTCATGTGATTTATATCAAAGAGCATATCATGGGATGCAATCAGTGAATTTATGGTAGATATTAGTTTACGGGAATAGCAGATATTAGTTTACAAGAATTCATACCATCATAGAAGTTTGAGTGTAAGAGTAATTGATATTTCAGTGTCTAACACAATTATCATGTTTATGTCTATTGTTTTAGAAGCTCCGTCGGTCAATGATTTATGCCAATTACTTTCATTGTTCATATTTCATTTCAATAAAATACTAATAAGAATAATCACAAATCAGCGATTATTGGGGAAAATCTCTCTCAGTCATCTTTTCGTTTCACAATCAACTGCAATTAACCAATGAAGTTGCAACAGTAGTATATATGTAGCTGTTTAAGTGTTTAAGCTTATATATAATAATATGACACGCCAAAATCTCATTAAGTTATAAAACCTAGCTTTTCTCCAGAAAAACTTAGTTTAACTGAAATATAAATAGGTTTAACTGGGCTAAAATCACATCAAAGATATTTCTCAGATAAATCTAGTTTTTCAGTTATTTAAGATTGATTCGGAAAAATTCCTTCAATAAATTACACATGAATTACTCCAAAACGTGCATTGACTGGAAGTTTTAATTTACAGTTAAACCTGAATATGATAAAATCAAAGGGAAATGAACCCTTTCTCAGAAAAACAGGATATTTTAAATAACTGGGCTATGATTGTAGTAAAACTGAAAATAAAAATCAATTCAGTTTAAAGAAACTTACGTCTTCATTTAAGAAGCAACAGAATGAAAAGAACTAAAATGATAAAATCAACATTAACCGAACCCATGTTAAAAAGGTTAAATTATTGACTTTTGGATATTTGTACTAATCTGGACAATTAAACTCAGTTAAACTTACCAGTTACTTACCAAAGAAACACAAGTTTACAACAAACAATTACGAAAATTGATTTTGGACTAAATACATAACCATCTTTGGAAAGGTACTGTTTAATTTTCTGATTTCTGAAAATCTTTATTATAGAACTTCAGATAGAATTAAGTAATCACATGTATCTTTCGTAATAAATTTAATAATATAAACCAGGTTAGTGATTACATGATAAATACGGTTGACTTTCAGAAACCCATGCTACAGCTACAAAGAACTCAGACGTATTTCAATGATTGGTCATTAATCACAGGCTCAGCAAGATAACCGCTATCGACATAATTTAGAAACTATAAAGCGGTAAAAGATAATACGTTGACAACGTTGACTCAGATCCGAATTACAGGTCAATGTTTCCATTACACTGAATCGATTGAAATCCAACTGAGGGTCAATTTGTCAATTGCATGTACCTGTTTAAACTTCCGCGTACGTTATTTCAACGGAAACCTGGTGATTGTGTAAGACAATTTAATTTTAACAAATGCCGTCGAAAAAAGCACATGAAAGTAGCAAAGTATCAGATTTGGTTTAGTCCTTGCAAAAAGCAGCGTTTTATATGGTATCATTCAATTGTTGTCATGACAGAAATTATCTGTACGTAAAAACATTGAGTACATGACACGTAATCGATAACTTAACACCAGACTGCTACAGTATAGTGCGAAATTATCCGCTCTACAAAATCGTCATATAAAGATTTTTATCACAACACGCTGATGTCCATCACTAATTTGTTTATCTCCCCTCATGTATCATAACATGAAGATTCAAAGTGAAAACACGAGTTATACTAATTCATTTTACAGCATTTGTATAAACAGTTTTAACATCTTATACAAGTGTTTAGTGTATTCCAATCACAATGATTATATGTTGGGTTCGATTCCAATGTATGTACAGAATCATACTTAAGAATTGCGAGCCAATTTCTATTGATAACACTTAACAAAAACGTCTTCCTGTGGAATAATAAATCGGGGGTGTTTCAAAAGCATTATATTTTTAAAAGTTAAGATGGCAGCTTTAAGTACCCTTTTAATGATAATAACAAGGTGTTTTTCTACAGTGGAAGCAACTTTTTAAATAAGACGTAAACGAAGTCACGGACATCGAAACAAACCCAAACGGATCATCTTCACCTCCGTTAATATGGGTCCTCACACTGAAAACTCCTTTTAGTTATGAAATGGACATTGCCTCTCACAGACAGTTCAAGCCTACACGCGTTACTAGCGATGATTGTTCTGAACAGACACGTTTTTCTCTTAAACTTAAAATTTACAAAAAAAGGTATAGACGCTTTAAATATATGCAATGCTCTAAATCACAAAAAAGTTCAGTCCTGTGTTCAGCCATATTTCATATTGAAAACTACAACTAACATTATATATAGCTATACATCCAGCATAGCATCCAAGTTATTCAATTACAAACTGGTTTTGCAGTGCCTAGACATAAACCATCTTCTACATAACACTGTCACGTGTTCATATGCATCATCATCCATAAAATCATATCGGGCATGTCATCACCGGCGACGTTTCTATTGTTGAAAATGAAACACTAAAAAATCTTACTTTAAGAGGTCCAAAATACCGCGACAGAATTTCAGTTTAGTTAAGAATTCTGTCGAAGATTATGCCAGACGATGGGCCAAACATGAAGACACTTTGTCTGAATGGCTAAAAGCTATACGATGGTTAATAAAATATCGTATTCGGAAACTTAAAGGAAGTCTGAAAACACGTTCTCCGAGCTGGATAGATTACATGACCAATATGAACTGGTCCCAGCAGACCAAGCATAAAAATATATACTTTTATTTGTAAGGCACATTATTATACTTGCTTATTAGAAGATCTAGGGTTTAATACGAATTCTGGTAATCTTACATACACACGTAGTCCAATGTCAAAGGACGAGATCCTTCAAAAGCACGTGTCAGTATTACGTTCTTTTGATGTGCCTATTGGATACCTAAACTTTACAAAATCCCATATAACCAGAGGTACATAGCAGGTCCACCAAATGTTCTACCAAACCTTTATCTTTACTCCTTACAAAGATACTAACAGCCGTTAAGGAGAAACTTCAGCAGTATGGTACAGTTGCTTATTCCAGAAGCGGTGTAAATCATATGTGTATACTTAAAAATTCTAAACAACTTTTAGGAAATTTGATTAGGAGATTTTTCTCAAATTCACAGCCTAGTGATTGGTTATCATAAACTTCTTTTGTCAAACACCACTCTGATTCTACACATAAATACACTGAAATTGATATAAAGAAGATGCTGGAATTTAAATAGACAATATATTTCTGATTTTCGGAAACGTGGTCTTTCAACAAACTGTCTGCATTCCTATGGGAACCAATTGTGCTCCTTTATTTGTCGACCTGTTCCTTTATTCATATAAGGCAGACTTTATTCAGAAACTGCTGAATCAAAAGAAGAAAAAGTTAGCGGTGTCTTTTAATTTGCCATTTAGATATATCGACGACGTTTTGTCAATTAATAATGACATTTGTCGATGCAATATATCTCGTTGAACTAGAAATTAAAGATACAACAGAATCAAGCACATACGCTTCATACTTAGACATTTCACTAAGTATAGACACAGACGGGAAATTAACAACTAATCTATACAACAAACACAACGCTTAAGGTTCCCATCGTTAATTTTCAACATTTAGGTAGTAATATCCGTCAATCACCCGCATTTGGAGTTTATATTTCACACATGATCAGATATGCCAGGGCGTAATCAACATATGAACATCTCATAATGATATGCTGAGGTAAACTACTCACTGACAAATTACTGACACAGGGATATCGAAAACCGCGTTTGATGTCAACGTTCTGCAAATTTTACGGTCGTTATAGTCGTCTTGTTTGCGACTACTCTGTTTCACTAAGTGAAATGTTGAGTTACCTTTTCGACAGCGGTTGTTGAAACGTCTGTACCAATTATGACGAGGATTCCTCACGTATTTCATTTTAATATTACTGTGAACTCACGGCTGGTGTGACCGGTCGACAGGGGATGCTTACTCCTCCATGGCACCCGATTCCACCTCTTGATTTCAAGAGGTCCGTGTTTGTCCATTTTTTTTATCAGATTTGTACCTATAACCTGGATATCCTAATGATTTATACCTTGGTATCTGAGACCTTTTTATATGTTTGGCAGTGTGCTAAAATATTGAAAATAACTTTAGTTACATAAAAAGTGTTGAACACCAAGACATCCACAAATCTGCCTGAATGTATATGGACATCAACTGCTTAATTTATGTGTAGATTGAAATACACCACAAAATCTATCCCATATGTCTTAATGCTGTTTCACAAAACTTTAAGTCAATGCTTCTCTCATATATATTAATTCTGAGTCAAACCAATATCCTGAAAGATAAATATCTTATATAAAAAATATACTTGTTTACAACTTGTAGTATTCTGCAAAAAAGAAAATATCTATTCTCATCTGACCCTCACTTCAAATTTTCAGCCGTCAACCCTAAACTTTGCAAGTGCTACAAATATCCATGTATCTTTTTATAACCTTAATGTTCCTTATTAATGGCAAAACTATTTTTTTCGAAAAAAAAAAACAGTAAAACACTCAAATTTCACATCATTTTTTCGCATACTTCCCGTTGGAAAACATTAAATTTTATTAATTTTTTTCATTTAATGACCATTCTGTTCGCCGGGCTAATCCCTCTCCACACAATTTAGAGTGAGTGTCCTCAATGTATGCACCTGTGTTATAAACATCACAGGTGTTTTTCCTAATGTATTTAGCTATTCCGACAAAGCTTAAGTGTCCTTATTTGCAATGATGTTTGTAACATATGTTATTTAAGGTTGATATATGTTTATATTTTCAATATAAAGTGCCATTAAAGATTTTTCATGTGAAAGATTTGGACGGAACGGCATAATTTTTGTTGAATATTCGACATGTTTTACATGAACTTGATATATTGTACCATAGATTCAAATTATTTTATAAGTTGGTTTCAATATTCCCCACCCTTTCCATTCTTGTGAGAGTCAAGATTGAGGCACACTTCTTGGCTTAGGAGCATCCCTTCTATCGTTTCCGTATTATGGACGATATTATAATACATCTAGCCACATTGATATACATGTAGACATAATGTCCTCATTTCCCTTTGGCCACGTTCAGGGTTACTCTTATACAACGTGTATCGTATCGCATGTATAAGTTTTGTCTTTATCATTCTTTTAAATCACTATGTATTCAGCTAAAATGATCGTCAATGTAAATAATAATTTTGTTAACGAACACTTAGTGTATCACTTCCTACAAAATGCAACATAGAATAACTGATATAGCGAAACACATAGAGTGGGCAATTAAATCGGACATGTGGAAAATGTATCTATGAACGGAAATATAAAATCTGAATGATTTATTATCTTATTGCTGTAAATTTTGCTGGTGTTTTGGAAAGGAATCTATTATGTACTACACTAATCTCTTGATATGCCTCGGTTTTTCTACTATTATTATTTGTATTATGACTGTTGTATTGATATATGAAATTTATTAGTAATTGGACATTTAGATATACAAATTAGAATGTTATAAATCTACACGTTAATTTATGATTGATCAAATCATATTTCACAACTTTTGATATGAAACATGTTTATATAACACTTCTATATACTTTTTAGTTAAATGATAATTGTCCATTAAAACTGTCGTCTTAAGAATACAATACATATACCCCTATGTCACGTGCATGTGGGTGTGTCTTCGGCATGTGTGCGTGTGTAACTGTCCTATTTAATCCCAATGTTGTCATTTCCTTGTAGTATTTCATCAATACATGCATAATAAATGAGCTAGATCTTGGAACGCAATTACAATCCAAATGGTGCTTGCACATGCACCAACCAGCAAAAGAGTTTGTTTAGCATTTAGAATTACATAAGTTCTGGATATTTCTTTTAAAGATAACCAAGCTGTGATACTATTTATTTGAGAAATGGTCCAGCTGAGCGACGTCATTGCTCTTTGCAATGAACTCTGAAGTCCTCAGAGATATTTATGTACTGCCATTTTTTTCTTATACATGTAATGAACAAGTTCACTGAGAGGGCATATTGATGAACACGTCTTCACTATTAGTAAGTAATGTTCTTAGCAATGCAATGTATGATGTTGCCAAGAAATAAATGATTAAAACGCATATTTGTAAGATATTTTTTTAGTATAATCCTCTATATTTAGGGTTGATGGACGCGGATCTCATTAAATTTTCTACTGCTGTCAACGTTCTCATTCTATGTGTAACTATTGACAGTTAGGAGATTGTTAGTTTTCACATCTTTGTCCATTTGTTGTTTTTTTTTAACAAGCAGCAATTTGGAAATTATCACTGGAATGCAGCTATAATCTGTTTTCGAAATTCTGAAATAAAACCTGACAATGTTTGTTTACTTACCTCTCTGACGTCCGTATCTACACTGCTGGTCCTACAATATGTCGTCTGATAAAGCAGAGTAACACAGGCAGCTCGTTTTACCAAGTGTAACAAATTAGTAAGCTTATAAATAGGTAAAAAACAACCACCAGAAAAGAGGAAATGTTATGAAGTCTTGTGGAGAAAGAGGCAAATATCCCTCGAGGACGATTAGCAGTCATGTCGTGCTTATACAATCGCAGGCCATTGCACGATACATGCAAATCATATATTTATATTTCAATGCCTAAGACTAGAATGGTTTTTTCTCTGAGATCAGACAGAATGAGCGATGATCGGAAAACATGAAACATGAAAGATCATACGGATTTAGTTTCACACAGACTTTAAATCGTCACTTTACACTTGTGGATAACTATTGATCGCTGTCAAAAACCCAAAGATAAAGGAAATTACCAAAGGAGGTACATTAGTGCAATTAATTGGCAGATTCTGTCAAAGTCCTTGTCTTTCGTGGTTTGAAACATTTGAAAGTCATTTTCTGTGTGTATTGATCAAATTATGCGATAATTACCTGTCAAAGTATTGTGCAATCAGTAGAAATTTGCATTGTATATTAATACACTTGACTGGATACTTCTCTCAACACTAGATATATGATATATAAAGTGTCAGAGAACTGCTTCATTATAGCTACATTCATTTCAGTGCACACATGAACTACAAATAAACAACAAGGAAAACTCATTAACAATGTATAATATCGGAATTAGGATCTTGAAATCTTTTACAAAGACAAACACAACTCTCTATGGTTGATTTAATCTATAGGCATGCTTTTTTCACGTGATTTGTTAAAATTTGTAAATGGTCTGTAAGCATACATACACGCTAAATACATGCATGGACACATAGACATACACACACACATACCTACCTACCTACCAACCTGTGTACAATTAAACGACAAATAAACATCGAGAAAAGATCATTAGCAATGTTTATTATCGGAATCAGGACATTTTCAAACACAAACACAATTCTCTGGTGAAATTCATCTATGGGCATGCCCTATACTACTGTAATTTATTTAAAATTTGTAAATGGTCTGTAAACAGATACATACATACATACATAATGTCTGGTTGTAGACAGATTGAAACAATTATGATGACGTGTAACACATATTAACTACATGACGTCAATGTAATGTACATTGACATCAACTGAGAATAATTAAAATGTTTACATGTGTGGTGTTTTTGATTGGCTAATGGCATTCGTTTCAAATTTCGTTGAAAAGAATCCGATATATGACGTCACAATCAGCTGATTGTCGTGACTACTTTTACCTTGTTTATTTACGAAACAAAGTACAACCTGCTGGTACATCTAGCATAGAAAATATCACACAAAAACAAAATCTTTGAAGAAATCTCGGTTGAATATATTGCTTAAATTGAATAAAAATGTAAGTTACATACCTAGCAGACGGTAGTAAAATGTTTTACATAAATACGGCTATCAATGAATGGGAGATTATGCTTGGTGGACCTCTGATCAATACTTTTGAGTTTTCGGGCTTGCGGACAGTAAAGGCTAAATTCACTCAAACCGGAGCTCGATTTTGTTTTTTATTTTTGTCGATGTGACATAAAAGGAGACACAGAATGGATGTTTTAAAACGCTTAACACGTAAAGACAATACTATGTCCGATCATGAGGTACTGAAGTATGTTTGAACATGATAAATACATCTATAACTACAATGAACAATATTTGGCGTGCTTGGGTTTTCCATCGACTTTGAAATATATCTTGAAAACATGCAGAATACATGTCCTATCATCAGACTTTGGGAAACCTAAATTGTATGTACCCGTCTTCTCTGGTATTGAACGTGACGCGGGACACATAATGGGTGAACTTTTGATGTGGACGTTTTTTCTTATTATTTGAGTTGTTAAAAATATGGAGGATGTATATAAGAAACATATTAGTTCAACACTTGTTTCAAATCAAATAACATCGTCTAAATTGATCTCCAGATCTTCTTTTGACAATTTTGCATTTAACTTAAATTCTTTTTTCACACGACTACATCTCCAACTGAGGTCTGAGCGTATCTCATTGTAGGCGATGCTGTGTTATCGTTCTGTAGGGCTGCTTGTTGCTATGTTGTGACAGCTGTGTATCCATGCGCAGTGAGATGGCTCATGTGTATAACTATTAAACTTTTACTAAATAAAATAAACATTATTTATTGACGAAAAGTCTAAAACATTTTTGGTATAATAGTCTTGTTTGCGATTACTCTGTTTCACTAAGTGAAATATTGAGTTGCCTTTTCGTTGGCGGTTGTTGAGCTTTCTGTACCAATTGTGACGAGGATTCACCCCTCACGTATTTCATTGGACTTGACTGTGGACTCACGGCGGATGTGACCGGTCAACAGGGGATGCTTACTCCTCCATTGCACCTGATCCCACCTCTTGGTTTTCAGAGGTCCGTCTTTTTTTACCGGATTTGTATCTCTGTCCTGGACATTCTATTGATTTATAGTTTGGTATTTGAGATTTTTTATATTGATTATAAGCATTGAATGTATTTTCTATTCGTTTCATTGAAAATTGAAACGAATGGGCGTCTGATCATACCTGACCTAATTCTCTACGCGAATTGCACTGTGTGACCAGATTCCCATTCGTTTCAATTTTCGAGAAAACGAATAGAAAATACTATGATATGAACATCTATGACTTTAAAAGTAAAAATGAAGAAGTGTTGATAGTGTTTGAAACTACAATACCATTAGAATACAACAAATGGAATATAATAACGATTTGAACATAAAGAATAATTGCGAATTCCAAACGGGATGGGGCAAGGTTCTGGAAGAGGTCTGCGTCCCCTGTTAGCGTGATGTATGTTCCATGGAAACCTCTTGGGTTCATTAAAGAGATCAAGCTCGATGAAAGGATTCTCAGTTAGTTTTAGATCTGGTAGGTAAAATGGAGTAATTGTCTATGATCGTGCTGCAAACATGCTTGACACGGGCTTCATAATGTTTAACAAAATCCTCATAGCGACCACATTAAGCCATAATAATGACGAAATTTAGCATTCAGAACCATATCCCTTTGTGAGTAGTTTATTGCCAAGCTTTCAGGATAAAACATTCATAAGACGAACATGCCCTGGCATGTTGAGAAATGAAAACACAATAGGCAAGAGAAGACTATATATTACTACTCAGAAACTTGAAATAATCGCCTCTGTCATAATAGGAAGTGAAGCTGAATGTCCTTCTCAATCGGCAAGAGTAAATATCTTGGCAACAAACAGATGTGCTTCACTCCTTCGTCTCACTGATCTCAAGCTCAAAAGGATAATCTGACCGAGGAAATTCTGAAAATGTGAATTATTTATAGACAGGACCTCGTCGATGTACCTGTAAGTAAAACTGAACCGACTTGAAAACGAATACAAAAAGATGTCAGCTACGAGAATGTCACAATGGGTAGAGTACCTATTGGAATGCCGACTATCTGCTGGAAAGCTTTCCCGAAAACACCACGAAGATGTTGTCCACTAGAAACGCCAGCATCTTGATAACATCGTCTTTAGTGTATTTCCTATTAGATTGAGTGTTCCATCACAAAATGTCTCTTCATGACCTAACACTTAATATTTATACTTGCGATTTCCATCTTTGTATACAAAGGGCTTTCGTATAATAGAAGTTAGTCTGTTTTTAAGTTTCTGGAGAGGAATTGTTGTGTAAAGGGTCAGATAATTAAATGACTCTATGCTTGTAATATATTATTTTAGATTTTAGATGTTTCTTTAAATGTATATTACTTCTGAAGACCTTGGTTAATATATATAAGCAGTTTGGTGAGTAAAATGGATAAAGGCTTGGTGTAGCACCTAGATGACCACGTGATGAATCGGTGTTTAGAGGGACTTTTGTCTATTTTTGGAATCCAATAAATGCATGGTAATTAAAGTTCTGCGTCATTCGTCTGTATTCCAAACTAAATCTGTAAATCACGTTAAACATGGTATTCTCATGACACAATGTTTTTGCTCTGATTTTTATCTTTTCGCTTAAAATAAAAAAGGGGAAAAAGCTAAGACGTATGAATAGAATATTACATCTCAATTATTTTCAGTTCCCATATATCTGGAGTACATGTATAACCATTCTTAACACATTTTCTACTGCAAACATAACAAGGATATATAGGAAGTGTCAACATCAATATCAAAGCGATCTTTGTCAACTAGTTTGCTCAGTCTAGTCACTGCATTTGTTGATTGTCGAAAGGAATCAAACATTGTTAACACTTAACTTTGCTAACACAGATACCAACCGAAAAATCAGTAAAATCTGATTAACTTGAAGGCAACTGATAACATTGACATTTCTAATGGTATGCGTTGGTAAGATGACCAAAACTTGTTTAATATATTTAGCTGCCATCAGACCAGACAGTGCGCTTTTCGATGTACTGGAAGAATCATACTTACATACTTAAAGTGATGAGCATCCCGAAATACTACTTTCAGAATTGATGATCGCTGGAATACATAGTGTGTGTTCAGTTTTCGAATATCATCAAAATAAAATTAGTCTAAAAGGTTAACGACCTTACATCTAAACAAGTGAACAAAATACTTACTGAAAATTTCAAATTACATAAGTAGGCACGATTTGACTTACAATCTTGCACCATGGAATTGCCATCACTTCCTCAAGTCACATGCACGTCCATGCTCCCACGTCAATCAATGTTAACGTTATAATTATAGAAGTACTTTCACTAAATTAAATTTTCTGAAATCATAATTGTAAATTGCCTAGATACTTACACAAAAAGCTTCATATTTCTTGTTCAGTAATCAAAATGATTAGTGCATATATTCTTGCTGATATTTTGTAATGCAAGTGATGGAGTAATACAAGTATTGAGACTGTCATCAACGATACTTTTACAAATGTTAATCGGTTTAATACATTTCCATTTTCCCTATTATATCGTTTTCAGCATGTTGCCATTTCTTCCTGGTGTGATTATTACATAATTTCACCGTGTCTAAGCTATAAAATATGACGGAATCGAGTTCATATTTGGAAATTAGAAAATTAGAGCAAGATTAGAGCATAATATCTGAAAATATTGGGTAACTGTTAGTTGTTAAACCACTTAGAGGAGGGAATTCCGGAAAATGTCCTGTCAAATGAAACCCGTGAGACAATACTATTTTTAATTGGATTCACATGTGCACTTTGGTTAGATCCATTTGGTGTATTACAAGGGATTTCGGGAGCAAGGGTAATAACGACAAAATATAAAAAGACACCAAATCACAATTCCCGTGATCTAGATCATTTTAGTCAATTTGGACAATTCTTGAAGTGTATTTAGTTCATTTATATATTTTGTTTGTTTGTTTGTTTTATTATCATTATTTATTTTATTTATTGTAATGGCAAGGATCATTTACAAGACAGCTAGTCCAAAAGGTCCAATCTTATTTTTAAAGTAGACCATGTTTTGGTGTGTGTGTGTGTGTGTGTGTGTGTGCTTGTGTGTGTGTTTGAATGTGAATGATGTAATCAATATTGATAGTCTCCACGCAAGCCATGAAAGATTTATTTTCCGAAATCCCTTGGGTAAAAGAAGTTATACGCACACTAAGTGATACTGTAAACGCTGTGTGAGTTTGAACGGCCTTGTGGTAAAATGTTATTTGGCACACCGATACTAGATGTAAAATTTTGATACCCATTTACAAATAGTTTAGACATGAGACTGAAATAAAAATTACAGATGATCAACAAATGTCACAAAATATTGTTTTCTATGTTAACGATGTGATTACACACCGTTTAACTAAACGACATTGACCTTTACCCTGTGACCTAATTTGACCTGACGTTTCAAATATATAATTGCTTACCTCAATGGCAAAGCATACTTGGGCCACAATGACCTACCGCCCTTTTACAGTATGTATTCGATTACTTTTGAACGGTGGTTATTTTTGTACATTATGAAATATGAAATTAAAGTTGAAAAGGCGAAATCCCTATGACCATTACTGGATCAGTATACATATATATAAGACATGACCTTGTGTACTATTGATTGGAGTTTGATGTCAAAAGGTCAGGGGTCATTGATCGGTCTGTACATATCATGGTCACTTTTGGACGGCTTATGGAGACAGTAGTACCATTTACAAAATATTTACTGAAAATGTGAAGGTCATAAAACCTCTCGAAGAATCAGATATCCAACCAAGAAATAGAACGGAAAAGCTTTATAAAGACCCATTTGGTTCAGCAAAACCTGGAACATAAATAACTTGCCTTCTTCATTCATCGAATGGTCTTACAAAGTCCATTGAACCTTATCCCTAACTTCTAAAATCAATCGTGTAAAGGTATTAGAATAAAACATTTGGCAAACATTTTTGACACTGTAACCAATCCGAGTAAGTATTCTTACCTTAATGATAGGGTCAACACTGGTTACCTTCTTCGAGACATTCCTTTCATGTTTCTCTCTAAGCTTTCTTGTTAGTGCTAGCTGTCACCTACCACATTCCGAGACTGCCAAACTTCAAAACGTTAAAATTGAAATCGCAAAATGTATTCTGATGGTAGGACATTCTTGAATGCGTCCATGCCGAGTGCCCAATTAGAAAGGACATATTTGTATTTTCCGAAAAGTGGCAATCACTTTTTTCATAGTAAACATATAAAGGGGAAGAAGAAAAGATTTCGTTTATTCCCAAAAGCAACTGGACGATCCAATCGATCATATTTTCATTGGTCGAAAAGTACACACTTATTAAAGGTCAGTTGCATGAGATCCCGCATGTGACAGCGGGCTTCATTAGATTATCTACCCGACATATCAGTAAACGGGAACGATGATAAATCGCTTGAAACTAGATTGTGACAGAACAGAACATTTTATAACATTGAATGCGAGATGATAAACTTATTTCAGAATATATCAGTAAGAAGTTAAACTAAATGTTGTAACTTGTTATGCTCTAAAGGGAGTTTAACGGATAAAACAGGTACTCTGTGTACAAACTCAATACTGAAACTTCACTCTTGAAATAATCAATTTCTAGACCTTGTAATTTTGTAAAACCTGGTGAATGTCCAAATCCTCACATTTTGCACATCTCCGTTATGTATTTGAATAAAGCATTGTTACCTGTTTCATGCTGTTTTACACCCAGTCAATTTTTCTTTTACATAGGAATGTTAAGTTTTATGTGTCATAAATTTTGAGCTGTGCTACATGCATGTCTGTCAAGGCAAAGTAGCTGTTTCCCCTTCTTGAATCTGAAACAAAAGGAAGGTTTTCAAGCGACAGTACTATGTGGAAGTCATATCTTTCATCACTTTCATAGGAATTTTGTATTTCTTGGCGTCTCAGGACCCCGTAACAATCAGTAATTAATTCAATACAAGTACGGTCGTTTGATTTGATATGATTTGATTTTTTGTTTTACGCCATACTCAACAATCTTTCAGTCATATGATGACGTCCAGTTTTTATTGCTGGAGGAGAAACCCCGGTTACCCGGGTAAAGACCACCGACCTTCCGCAAGAAAACTGGCAAACTTTCCCACATAATTCGAAATGACCCTAGCGGGATTCAAACCAGAGGTGAGAGAGTACGGTCGTAAAAAATGTTATATGAACATAGATTTGAACGCATTAGTATAATTGTTCATATCACTAGATGCAATTTAAAGTTCGAGTAAAAAACTTATTTCTCTCTGAGCTATCCGAAACCAGCCTCAAGTCAACCAAGATAAAGTGGCGCATCCTGGTTTTGTCAAAATCCAAAACAGTACTCTTTTTACCAAATTAATGGTGTACCGGTTAAAACTTATACCTTGCTTTGATTTCATGCAGTAATTTAGCAGTTCTTATAGTTTGTCTGTCATCCTGTTATCATTTTATCTAAATTTGCTGTTAATGAAAACATGTGTCAATCTACCTTGATAGAATTATACCGGGTTATTTAGAGCACATCCTGTTTGTTATTAAGATTGCATATATAAATGATCAACATTATGGTAACATGTAAAGGAGTCATACATTGATTTTTTTCTCATTAGAATCACTCCTTTTGATTTTGATTTTTGATAGTGTTTTAAGTAACACTCAATAATGTTCAAAATATATGGTGGTGGCCGTTTTTTTAAAGATAGGAAGAGAACCCGGTTACATATACCCGGTAAGAGACCGCCGACATTCAAACTGGCAAACTCTCTTACAAAAATCAGCTAACTATAAATGTTCCAGTGGAGCTCGAACCCGCACTGAATATAAGTGAGATGGTGTATAGTTTTGATGCTCTAAACACTAGAACACGGATACCCAATAAAGAATCACAACAGTATACTGGCGTCAGCAAAGGTTTGAGAACGCCTGTTACAGTCTCATCCAAAATTACCTAAATCTGCTCAGTATCATGGGGCGCTTACCTTTCACATCGGATGGGCCTGTATTAATCAAGTTTTGTGAATGGTCCAGAATTCGAACAAAACGTGACTGACAATTTGCAAAATATTTTCATCATGAATAAAAAGTTCATTTTTTATTCTGAAAATTCATTAATTTTTGTTTCTGATCAGTTTTGAAGCCGATATTTGAAAACGTTGTTGTTTTGGAAGTGTTTGTACTGTTGATTCATGGGAAGGAACCCGACTCAGAGCAGGTGTCATCGTGGCACGAACTGGCTAGTACTAACCGGCCTGTTCCAGTAAATGGTATTCACCAATAGATAAAGTATTATCGACGGAAGAATAAACGAGGAGAGCCCATACAGTTTTCCCTCAGATTAGTCGTTGTACATTAATAATGACTTAACACCGGTAGAAATTTCAAGGATGTACCCACGACTTTTGGCTGGCACACAGAATTTTCAATAAAGTTTGGTAACTCTTGTCATAAAATAGAATATTTTATATGACACTCGTCATATTCCCATACGGCCCTTTATCTGAAATGATACCTTTTGAACAATTTCAAGAATAGTGTACGTATGATAAGCAACTCGGAAATCCGTAAGTAGTCACTAAGGTAGTCTATGATCATCATTTATGAGCGAAGAAGGAATCAGGTAAAGAAAGAGACGGGAAAGTCAAGAAAACATTTAAATATAAGCCAAAGTTTAAAGAAAATACCAAAACAATTTGGAGGTATATCATAAAATATAAAACGCCAAGTACTGGATGATACATAATATAACGCATGTGTTATATATGTCTTTGGTATTGCAGTGTGATATAAATTCAACAAAGAATAGATGGTAAGAAAATGAATATCTAGCAAGACATCATTCTGTGTATCTCAGTTACAATCTATTGTCACGGGCATATTTGACATCCATTTCACTCTATCAAGCTTTTTGTTTTTATTTACACGCTGTGGCGTTGTCACTGCAATCTCGCCAGATTTGAGGTATTTTTTATCTTCGTGTCAATAAAAGGGACGAAAATCGGACGTAATGATTGAAATTATTCATATTCGTGCTAAAAGAAATAATCATATATGAATAAGCAATGTAGCTTTGGACTGCATTTTCCCGACATTGCTTCTTTGAACATGCATGGTGAAGATCTTCCGAGTACCAAAAGGTCAATTGCATATTATGATTACGTCTGAAAAATATTGTATTGCAATTATAGTTTATTTTATTTCATGCCCGAAAACTACGTGTAAGGGATAAATGACGGCAATTTTGTGTTCAGAAATGTTCTTATGGTAAAAACATGATTTAGAATTAATTCACAATCTAAAAATAAACTTATGAAGCCAACAGCTCATTAGGTAGGATCTCATTCTAGTAATTAATTCTTTTAAATTCTTAACTTTATTTATTTTACAACGACTGACAAAGTTATAGCAAATTACATCAATATCTCTCCTTTGTTTATTCCTTGTATAATACCACTTTCTCTTTAATAAATACACATATATTTGAAATTGGAGCTCAAGTGATCAAGTTTATTTAATATAAAAAATTTCAGATACCAAAGTATAAATCAATACAATGTCCAGGACATAGATACAAATCCGGTAAAAATGGACAAACAAGGACCTCTGGAAACCAGGTGGGATCAGGTGCCATGGAGGAGTAAGCATCCGCTGTCGACCGGTCACACCCGCCGTGAGTCCACAGTCAAGTCCAATGAAACACGTGAGGAGTGTATCCTCGTCACAATTGGTACAGACGTCTCAACAACCGCCAGCGAAAAGGCAACTCAACATTTCACTTAGTGAAACAGAGTAGTCGCAAACAACACTATTATACCGACCGTAAAATTTGCGGAACGTTGACATTAAACGCAGTTTCGATATACCTGTGTCAATAATTTGTCAGTGAGTAGTTTACCTCTGTATATGAAATCTTCATTTGTTGTACACGCCCTGGCATATCGGATCATTTGTGAAATATAAACTCCATATGCGGGTGACTGAGGGATATTACTACTTAAATGGAAAAGCCGAAATCGTTGCGTTTATCGTATAGTTTAGTTGCTAATTTCCCGTGTGTGTTTATATTAAGTAAAATGTCTAAGTATGAAGCGTGTGTGCTTGATTCTGTTGTATCTTTAATTTCTAGTTCGCTGGGATATATCGCATTGACATATGTATGACAAGTGTCATTATTAATTGACAAAATGTCGTCGATATATCTAAATGTCAAATTAAAGGACACCGCTAACCTTTTCTTCTTTTGATTCAGCAGTTTTTAACAGAAACGGTCATCTTGAGCATTATAACTTTGGTATTTTGTTTATAATATTTTCAGTCTTTAATATTTGTACACTTACATAGCACCTATGCAGCAATAGCACTTATGCAGCAAAACAAAAACAAAAATATGAAGAAAATCCTAGAAAGGGCACCTTAACTCGGAAACTCTGTCAGTGAAGTATACGAAATCATAACCAAAAAACACCCACATACTTACATGATCTCATCAATATCATACAAATTAAGATATTCCAACACGGCAGACATTCCACTTGACGTATTGGAACTATACGGTATGGCAAACACTATTTTAGATCGGAAAATATTGAATTGCCTGTTAGACCACTTCCGGACAACATTTTCACAAACACAATTTAAGCCTCTAATTGACAGCATGACATGGTCCACAAATCAAATGTAACACATGCAGAGAAAACACAAAGAAAAATGCAGATACCACAAACACACTATGTAATACAATTCTTATTGTGTAGGACTCACTATATGGTTTGATGTATGACCATTGAATATCTTTTTGTTCTGTTTCATTGGCTCATAACGCTAATTTTGAGTGCAGTCGTAAAGTAATATCATTTGACATTGTCTTTTGAACTGGTCAAATTGATAAGACCCTATGCAAGGCAAAAAAAAATTCAGAGCTTAAAGGGGGATAACCCAAACAATAGACTCTACGTTTCCACAGTTGATACCATTAAAAGTATTACATTTGTCTGTTATACTTGGTATTTTAAGCATAGGCGTCGGAAGCAAATTGAAAGTGGGGGGCTAAACCAACTTAAAACACACACACACAGACGCCAGGGGGGGGGGGGCTAAACCAACTTAAAACACACACACGCCAGAAACGTCTTGGGGGGCTAAGCCCCAATTTTCAACACCTATGCCTATCTTTGCAAAAAAAGTGGGGGGGCTAAGCCCTCCCTAGCCCCCCCCCCCGGCTCCGACGCCTATGTTAAGTATTACAAAACTTACAGCATAGTAGAAAGTTTTGTAAGTATAAAACAGCTATGGCATCAATCCTTTATTTTGTGATTTCATACAGCGCTAGGCATATATCAATTATATCAAATACTACATTTTACAAATCATATATTATATATAACAATATGGTAAAACCACTAGAATAAGTTTAAATCCTACTTCATATCATTAAATATATGAAACTATTATCTACATGCAAATATTTACATTTAATGTATATTTCGACTATAATATTATAGACTAATGCAAATTTAATCATGAATTTTAAATGGACATTAGCTGTGCTTTTTTTCAAAAATAGTTTTCCCTTTTATACGACTTAGATTAATATACAAGAACAAAAAAGATGTACAAAGACATACAAATTATCAATTCCTATATGTTGTGTGGAAATTGCCTTCACTTGCAATTGATTAACTCAACCTTACTATTTGTATATGAATACCATATATTTTGGTAAACACACTAATGGACCTGACTTTTGTAAAGTTTGTTTGTTTTGTTTATTGTTTTTCACAAAATATATAGGAATAAAATATTTTATGCCTGTGGATAGCTTTCATTTGATACTCATATCAAGTACGAGTAGTAAAAGTAATAAACAATATATTTTGGCTAAATATATACACAGCTAATGTACCTTTAAAGTACTTTTGTAAAGCAACAAGTCATCAAAATAACATTATCTTTACTGATGTCCACGGCTTATCCTTTCATCAGAATAATTTTTGTACTGACGAGGGTCTCTATGTTTTTAGTCTTACGATTATACCTGAATTTTAGGGGCATCAAAAAATACTCAGCTATCCTAGAAAAATGTTGTGTTAAAATCTCTGAATAACTTTAATTCAGTTTATATAAGAAAATCACAACGTACCCAGAGAAACAAGAGCCTTTTGTATCATGTCGTCAATTTATTGTACAAAAATGCCTTGCATAAACTGAAATTCGATATTTAAAGTGTTAAAATAAATTTTCAACACAATCTTCGATTTTTTCTCTTTATTTTTTTTCTTTTGGATGAAAAGCGAGTTTTTGTGTACATTATGCATAACCATCTTCATCTCGTAAATTTATGCCAGCAGTTACAGCGTAAGTTACTTAATACAATCTTATCACAATGAAATGTTAAACTTTACCTTTAGTTAGCTAGCACTTTTGCCATAATATCAAGACCGATCTAAAATAATAATGATACCAACATTTATTATGCCTTCTGTTAAAATCCCTTAATCTGATCGGTTGAGAGAGATGTGAAGATGTCAATGTAAACCGCTTAGTTAACAAAGATAATTAGCCAGGGTGACATTCCAAAAAATGTCGCATGCGCCAACGTTATGCGCGTACGGTCCGTCCCATTGAGAGCTTTTCGTCGAAGCCAAAACGCTTGTAAGCTATTTGTTTTGTATTTGTTTAGCTTGCTGGATAATAGCTGAGATGTAACATATCTATGGTAATATGTTTAAGCAAACAAATATGACACTTCGATAAATATAAAATTCATGAGAGGGTGATACTGCATATTTTCAACATAAAATATGCAATGTTTTACCCTCTCATAAATGTAATATTTATTTAATATTACATGTATATAAAATACAAATACTACTCGACATTATGATGAAGAGTTTAAGTTATAGGAGTTATTTCCCTTTACCCAATGTTCACAACTAAATTTTCGTTGTTTACACAGATCTATAGCACATATACTTTAAAGAAATAATAACAAAATAGCTATTAAAACCTTTCTTACGAAATCACTTAAATATATCTTTGTGGAATAGATGCATTGGGACTCAGTCATAAGTTGGATTCACCCTCCTCGATTGTTTCGGCACTGTCCACTACAACCTTCAGAGGTGCACTGACTAGGTTGATCAAGTCCCAGCCCGGGATCACATGACTACTGATAGCAAAGATATTTGTCTCACTTGAGTATCTATACACTATAGATGTTTCACTCATGTCTCCTCTGCGTCTATACAGCCACATAGATGCTGTCTCTGCATACCTACTCAGAGTTCCGATAAGTTTAGGCCTTTCAGCGCCTGTCACTCGAAGGACCAACCACTTTGACTTTGAAGGGTTTAACGGCGCCAAAATGACAAAAATGAGTTAAACCTAGTTTGTCTCGAGAAAGACCTGGTTTGACTGAGAAAAACTTTATTCAATGAGTATTAATATGATTTTGGCGCAGTTACTCCTAGTTTTTTCAGTTAAATCTAGTTTTTCGCCAGTAAATGTTAGTTACGAGAAAAACTAGGATTAACTTGAGAAAAATTTGGTTGAAGTCGTAGTTCACTTTAACTGGAGAAAAACTAGGTTTAACTGAAAAAACAAGGTTTATCTTGAGAAAACTAGGTTTATCTTGAGAAAACTAGTATAAACTCATTGTTGTAATTGCGGCTTGCTTCATCAGTTTAACATAGATTTTGTCAGTTAAACCTAGTTTTTTTTCAGTTAAACCTAGATTTTCTCAGTGACAACATTAACTGGAGAAAAACTAGGTGTAACTGAGAAAAACCAGGTTTAACTGTGCCAAAATCACAAAAATCAGTTAAACCTAGTTTTTCTCGAGAAAAATCTAATTAAACTGAGAAAAATTAGATTCATGCGCCACAATAACATTAATGAGTATTTCGCGCAGTTAAACCTAGTTTTCTAGGTTAAACTTAGTTTTTCGCGTTAATTTGGGTTACGAGAAAAATTAGGATTAACTGGAGAAAAACTAGGTTTAACTTGTTAATGTGATTTTGGCGTGCCATAAAGCAGCGATATCCAACTTCGACTGGAAGACAAAACCTTCCAGCCACGCTGTTCACAGTCGGTCACAAGATTTCTATATTCGTTCTTGTTTCATGTGTTGGGCTCGCGCTTCCTTTCCTCCAATAGTCCCAAAAGCTCCACCAGAACAACTTGTGTTGTTGATTGTATTCAAATGACAATAGCTTTTTCTGGTGGGGGGGGGGAACTGTGCATTCAAAAATATCCAATACTTTCCCATGTTTCAGTCATATTTCTATTTATTTTCGAAGATTAAATATTTTGTCAAACAACAAAATGACCTTTAGATCTGACTTAGATAATATAATTATGTTCAATATAAAACTTTCAATAAATTTGCAACTATTTAGAGTAAAATAAAGTAATGGTAAATATGTAATGAATCACCTTCAATTTATGCTTCGTTTAATACTTTTCTTCAAATATGCCGTATTCTTTGACATTTGCACTGTTCCTTGCAGACAGTTTTTGAGAATAGCACACTGACGTTGACGTATTACATTTTTCGGCATTTATTGAGGGCCCTCAGGAAAATATGACTGCTTAGGGTAAACAAATCTTCATATCACCTTACAACCGGAGACATACATGTATAATATCGACCACTTCCTAGCCCCTATATCAATGCGACATCAGTTATAACCAAAAGAAACAATTAAACAAGCACGTGATGCCAAAGTATTAACCGTCAGGTGGTCCAAAAGAAGTTTACAAATCTGTTGAACTTTGAACAAACACTTCCTTCTAGAATAAAATCAGGTGATTTTATAAAAATAGAAATTTCAAAATATTTCTAATCTCATGAAATGTTGATAAAATGTATACAAATGTAAACACGATTAAAATGCAGTCTACAGTGTTCTTATTTCCCGGACCTTAAAGTATGGGTTTAGGAATCTTAAAACCACTGAAAATAATATTTGGAAAAAATACTTAATTGTTTCTTCAAAATGTCTGGAAGAGCGATGGATAAAAGATTTGCACCCAGCTATGTCAACATTGTTGTGACTGGTTTGGAATGGAATAAATATAAATAGTCTATTAATAAGTTTTATACCTTGAACAATCGCCATGATTTCTTGTACACCAGTCTTCAAATTTCATAAATTTGGTGACAAAGGCCAACTTACTACACAACTGTGCTTCAATGATGCTAATCAACTCAAAATAATGTCTAAGAAAAAATAAAGTTAAAACCGTATATAATACTAAGGCCCTATCACACTCAGTAAATCAAGACAGTGGCGGTCAATGTGACAACTGCCCACAACAAACACTATGCAATCAATATTAAAGGAGCATTAGGTGATTTTCCCTTAAACTTGTTATCCCATGTTACTTCTTAGATTGATATACAATTACAAAACAGAGGCATAAAAGTTCTTAAATTCCTATTTATTTTGTGAAGATTGCTTGAAAAAAAGACAGGAAGGGCTCTTTTTCAATTGCAATTGACTAACTAAACTTTACTATTTGTATAAGAATACCACACTGAACCTGACCTTATTTTCACAATATATATAGAAATATAAAATTTTAATACCTGTGTATAGCTCTTATTTGTTATTGTACATCAAGTACAAGTGACAGAAGCAGAAAAAAATCGAAATAATATTTTTGGTAAAGACAGCTAATGCCCCTTTAAGTTTAAGCTCTCCTAAAATATTTAACTTATCTTACCTTATCATTTGCTTTAGGTCAGGTATTCAATAATCCGGACATGCACGCCTTTCGTTCGGCTACAGATTCACCAGATATCATATCTTGATATTAATTATAAACAAATCGCTAGTCATTTTAATAGACAAAATTATTTGATTCAATATGTCAGGCTAATACGCCAGACTTATAATGATTTTATGTAAAAAATCATTTCATTATCAACAAATTTATTATATATCTAAAAGTATTTCATTAAACACAAACTTTACATAATTTCTGCTACACATATAGCTGTAATCCCCTTCAGAGCGTAAGTTACATGTTCCCTGTTAATTAGGAGACTATTTGTTAATTAGAAGATAATAGACATAAGAGTAATACCATATCAAGTCATCGTTAATTATCATAATTAGAGTGATGTGTAATAAGTATCATTAGTATGTTATGTACGTGTTATAGGTATACAATCCTTCTCATGCATTTCTACATTCTTAAAGGAATCTTGTGTATGAATACAAGCGTAAAAGTAAGCTTCTCAACAGTCAAGTGAGAGTTATCCTGCATATAAAAATCATGGATGTCACACTTCCTCATGTCCAGGAGACAAATATAAAATCTGGCAAATATTGGACAGAAACGGAATTCTCGAAATCCAGAGGTGGGATCAGGTGCCATGGAGAAGTAAACATTCTCTATTGACCGGTCACACTCGCCGTGATTACACAGATTGAAATAAAATAAGTGACGAATAAATATAAAAATTCTGTAAAGAATCATGTGTCGGAGACATTCTAAAAGTATCCAGCATCAGTTTATAACTTTACAACATATACTCACAATGATTACAACTCAAGTGTCATTTTGGTAAAATATTTTATAATGGTCGACAGTTAGTATTTGAGTTGTGTTAGTATATTGTGTCAGTGAGACATTCTAACATGTAGTCGAATTTTGTTGAATCAAAATTGTTTATCAATATAGAAGAATTACAAAGTCGAAATTAATTATTACTTAAATCTGTACCTAACGCACATTTGGTTATGTGGTCCACGGGTGCAATCGTATATAAACGTACATATATTAATAAAACGTAATGAGTTCTTTCAGTTGATATTATGTCTGTACAGAAGATGAATCGAAAATGCCAATTGACGAAACGAATGGGATAAATCTGCGTTCCCTTTATATATCATTCTCCAACTCATGTTTTATAGCATTAGCCACTTACTGGTGTTACAAACCTACAGCAATATCGTTCTTGTATTGACGTATGTTGGTAATATTAGTATTTATATTAGTCACCCATTAATACATCAAGACCGTGTGCATGTTAAGGTGGTGTTTGAACGGACGACACTGTACCGAATAATCAAATGCCCTCTTCGCGTCTACCCACTTTGAAACAAAAACTTCACAATTCACCGCCATAAACCAATCGAAGTACTGAAAGTACAGAAAGCCGGGCTTACAAATAACTAAGTAATGATATTACCTATTTTTCATTCTTCTGTTGGTGCTATTGATTCATCAATACTCTCAAACTATGTTTTATTTCTTTATTCATATATAGGCCTATATCAATTTTAAAAATTCCATTCACACATTTAAAGCCACATTCCGGGGAGTATTGTTCATAAATAAAATATTCTGTATTCACTTCATGTGTATTCGCATGAACGTTAGTCGTAATTTTAAAGTCCTATTCCAACTAATTAGTTAATTAATCGTGGGAAACACCTAACACATTGATCTATTTATAAACGGTAAGGTGTTGCCGGTCACGTGGTGACGCTCTACTGAGCATGTTCGTTTCACTGTCCAGGACAATCTAGACAAGTGAAACACCAATCAAATGCTCTGGAACACTGTCCTGTGCAAGCAATTTAGCCAGAAACTTACGTGAATTGTGTAAATTTTAGCTTTGAAATAACTACTTCCTGCCCTGGTACATTCGATTGCAACATGTTCTGTGACTGTGACGGAACAGTACTCCCGCGGTGAATTGAGAATACCCTTTATATCACTCGCACACCAGGGTAAATTTATGAATTCATATGGAATCCCCCATTATACCTCCATTAATACATCGATTGTTTTTCATTTTCGTCGGTTAGGAGTGGTTTTCTAATGAAAATGTGAAAAATTATAATAACGTTTAGATAATTACAATAACGTCCCCGGAATATGACTTTAATTACACATTTATACATTTAACGTATTTAATCATTTCTTTATCTTTCTATTTATGTATATATATATATATATATATATATATATATATATATATATATATATATATATATATATATATATATATATTTATCTATCTATTTATTTGTTTATCAATGTATTCATTATTTTGTTTACTTATATATCTAAAATTTGATTCCACGTATTTATTCATTTATAATTTTCTAATAATAATCTGTTTATTTATGACAGTTACACAAAAGTATCATTGCATTTAGTTCTTTCTACTGCGTGAGCTAAACACAGTTCTTTCAACAGTTATATCTTCTCATTGTATTTGGTCGACTCGTAGCTTACGAACAATATTTACAATGTCTCCATATTTGGAAAAACGATTATTTACGATTTCATATCGACACATATTGACATATTAAGTTTAACAATTAAGATACAATATTTTACCCACCGTGTCCGTTTAATATAAGCTTCAGCGACGGTATATTTTTGACATTCTGCGATTTAATCATACCAAAGATATTTATGACTTGTGTTATATATGTCTCTGATTATACTAGAAGATATACTCTCGATTATTTTCTAATTAATAGTTCAAAAATCACATTTAACTTCTCAGCTTGACTGTTGTTGGAGTTAGCTGTATGAGACCATACCAGATGTGGTACTTGTACTCGTCCGCGATACAGTTTCCTCGATTTATATCGGCATTGCTTTTTCCGGTAAAGTCTCGTTTTGACGCCTACAAGTTTTAACAACACCGTTTAGAACGTGTCCTTATTCAAATAATTAACTTTAATACCATTTGAGAGTAACTACTAGTTGAACAATAAATCCTTTCGTATACCAGATTTCAAAATAGGTAGCCTGGTATCTGTCTGTTTTCATATTTAAAAAGCTACAAGAAAGGTGCATTTCAGCCGTATTGATTTAAATTTTTACTCGCCGATGATTTCTTTTTAGTATCCAAAAATCATATTTTTATCACCAAATGACAGGTTAAAACATACGTTTTGTATTGATATAAAGCATAACAACATATCGGCACATTTTACCCGTTAAATGTTCTTATCCACAATATTTAGACAGGCATGATAATTTTTCCTGCATACAAGTCTTTACCGCGATCTGCTTAGCACTCCCAACCAATAACACCGACAGCTCTGTGTATTAGAGATTGTCTGGCTCTTCATATGCGGAAAGATACAAACAGCTTCCAGTTTGCTATAATTCATGATAAGATGAAAATTGTCTAGACCATGTTGAAATAACAGTATGAACAACATCAGAACAATTAATACACTTTTATTTACATTACATACATGCACTATATCATATCGCACACGCAGTTTCATTTATTCTGATGGTACTGCGGAGACCAAAAATATGCGCAAACGACGATTGCGCACAACTCGCCTTTGGTGATGTGTTATGATAATACGAGGCTTTTCCGCATGAACAGATCACAAAATGTATCCAAAGATCAGACGAGAAAGCTATTTATCATTTTTTTAAATGTCATAGGCCATATTTCCTGAATAGCAGAGATGATTTCCTCGCCATATATCATGTACCATTGTGTATGAACAAAATAAGCAAATTATGCTTTAATAAATAGTACTGAAACTTAATATAATTATCAAATCATGTATACAAAATTACGTATACAATTACATTTACATAACGATACAGAGCGAAATCCATTCCAGGCCAGTGCAAAGCGTTATATCGCTACATTATACTGGACGCCAATATTTTAGAACTCATTATTCAAGACAGATAATGTATTCGTAATCACACTGCTCACAGTAGTGGATTTTCACTACCACATAAACTGTATGTACAGGTATACCAAGGTAAAATGGCACATGTTTACAAACACAACGAGTCTAAATCAATTCATAACAGGGGTGATAATCTACTTGTCGTCAGAGAAGTATTAGAAATTCAGTAATGCATGGAGTCCGTGCAAGGCAATATGTTTCAATTGTTCAACCAGTTTTTGGAAAGTAGATCGTATTGTTTTGGTTTTTGATTGAAACATGATGTGCCACTTTACCTTGGTACACCTATACCTAATGAAAATTTGTTGAAAGTATATATACGCCTGTTCATCTATATCCGGTCATGGTAGTTCAGTGGTAATGATAATCCACAAGCGTGATATTGTGATATTTCGGGTTGGAGTGTTGGTCAAACTTTGGAATCTTTGGTGTCTGTTTCGTCATCGACGGTTCAATATAAAACTTGGAATCATCCGTGATTCGAGTAAGACTTACCACAGGGGTTCGTTGTAACGATACTGCAGTGGGCTTCGCGTGTATACATTCATTGCGTACGTAAAAATTTTAGAACTTCACCTATGCCTGGTGTTGTGAACATTTTCTTGGCGGGAAGTAGAACAACACGAATACAAATAGATAAACTAGATCAATGTCTTTATAAAATATTCCATTATCACAATGTGTCTTGGGTACACATACGTTACTTTTCTAAATTTATATAATCCTTGTTCAGTTAGGCATCATACATTGAAGAACTCTCGGTGTGTTGGCTTAAATCAATAGCCAACTTACACTTTGCTGCACGTGAGCTATAGCTGGTAATTTTAGTACATTCCAGAAGGTAGAAAACAACATTGAAACAGCCACAACAGACCACCACTATCTTTATTTAACTATTCTAACACTAATCCAATCATCTCTACAGACCAAAATAGATCGGTTAAAAAGAGAAGGGAATAAATAACATCTAAAAGCGTAGGGGTGAAAGGGTTAAGGTATGGTTTGTTACTTACCTGAAGTAATATCATTCAAAAGAACATGCATGTGTAACTGCCAATTAAATATGTTTCTATATTGACGGTATATGCGTCCATATGAGCTATAGCGACTGTGTCCTCTGTATTAAGATTGTCAACAAGATTAAATTTCTCGTTTTAATGTAATCGCGTTCGAGCGGTTAGAGCATCAAACTCTAAACCATGAAGTATCTCTACTCTTGTCAGCACCGGTTCCAGTCCCGTTGAAACCTAAGCTGATTCTGTGAGAAAGTTTTCCAGTATAATTGCGGAAGCCCGGTAATCTCTTCCTGAGTACATTGTTACCATGTTCTCTCCACCACCATATAACTGATATACATGTATTGTTGAGTATTGCGAACACAGCCATTCAAACAAAAACTAACAAGAATAATAGTGGTGATTGGTGTGACTTCCGAATAACCTTATGAAGCTCATAAATAATTATGATGATTTTAAATTGAAACGTAGTAATAAGTAGCAAATTTAGAAGTAATCATGGTGTAAAGGTTTTGATTGATTACACCAGGTAAATATGAATTCAAAACATCTTTTTTGTCCCCTTAGGGACACAACAAAATCAGACTTTATTGGGAGATAGTCTTTATATGGAGACTGATTTGTACACGAATGGTACTATTGGAGAGAGTAAGGAGGTCTTTATACACAGGTGGTCGCTAAAGCAAATTCTACTGTATATCTGTTGGAGCTACTATTTGGAAATGTCCGCGCTGTAAATAAACAGAGTAGTAGATTAGTATTGATTTGTTCACTAGATTTGTAAATTTATTTCCTGGACATCCCGCAGATTATTTCTCTGGTATCTGTTCTTTTTATATTTGTGGAAATCTTACGGATATTAAGAAAGAACACGTATTCAGAAATGTTTTATACGACATGTCTCATTAACGATCTAGTAACAAACTATTTTGTTTCTTAATAAATGTGTCAATTCAATATATCTATGCTTACCATGTCCACAAAAGTATCACATTTACACCTGTCAGTATTATTAGATAGATACTAGATTGGTTTTATATCGGACATTATCTAGTTCCCATATGACGTCACACAAAGATGTATCCTCTTACATAACATAACGACACGGCCAGATTTGTCAATCAACTATATATATAATATCACTCGTCTACATTATACTTCATAGTTCTATCTACTTGAGACCGATTAAGTTTTAGGCAGGATATTCGAATCTTATTATTTTGTTTTCCATTATGAAAACTATGACATATAAGTATAACGATTGGACGCTTGTCAGAGTGTATTTACTGTCAACATGGATGCCGTTCTGGTTACAGGTAAATATTCATGTAACCCTAGTGAGTGTCATTCCTTTTATCTGTCACGAAATCGGCATACATATTGACTAACCTGAATAATACCAGTCGTAACATTCCGCCGATCTCCGATTCCTCTATTAAACTGGTGAATAGAGGGCGCCATAGTATTACCATAGTGACAATAAAACACTCTGCCTGTGTTCAATCTGGGCGCCATTCTATCTATCTGTCATCCAAACGGCATCCATATTGACAATAAATACACTCTTTAATCTTTTTATAATTCTAATATCATAGAAGCGTAACTTTTCCTCCAACCGCGGGTTGCGGTAAAGCAAAACCAGACCGGATGATACCGTATCAGTTCGCAGTAGGGCACCATTTAACTTGTCATCAGACGATAATGAAATACAGATTTACTATCTTAACTGCTTCTACAGAAATCTCTGTAACGCGCGCTTGATGTAAAGCATGCTTTGATTGGGCGCAATTGGACTTATCTGCACCAATGAAAACAGTGTCTCATATATCCAAAACTCTGTCTAAATTTGCCAAGAGAATCGTAATCTCATGTAGTGCTGACATTTTTGTCGTGATATACGTGAAAATATCAATATACACTTAATAATGATTTTAACAAAGAAGATAGATCAAACAAAGGTTTCTGTGCCAACAATATACGATGATATTGGCCAGGGTTAAGAATACAATGGATTGGAAGATTACCTCCAACACTATTATCGCATGTAAAGCAATGGTCTAAACAGCTGTACTACTTCTAACTTCTGATAATATAGAAATATCACTGCAAATAGCTTGTTGATAAATCTGATTATATTTGTGTCTCGTCTATACAAGGTACGGACAAAGCTCTGCCAGACGATATTAGCATTTCACCGCTGATAAAGAAAATTATTTTGTATTTCGTTTTTTATAATTGTTCCATCTTCGACGGTATGTGAAATGCGTAATTTATATCTCTGCCTGTGTGGTCATCATTAACGCTCTCAGACGATCTACAGGAACCACACTGTAAATGTTTATTTTTATGAGTTATGTAGACAACAAAAGGTTGGCAAATAGAGATTCTACAACTTACGTAGATTGATTATCATGTTTATCTATCTCAAGTTTGGTAATTTTCAAGATTTGAAAAGATACGAGTTTTCCGAGTGTCTTTTCAGTTCCAAAATGTAACTAACTAACGTTAGATAAACATTATAATTAACTTACACAAGTTGTTGAATCTTGGAGTCTCGTGATTGCTCACCTTGGTCACAATTCCTCCAGATTACACCAATATGTCAAAGGTAGGCAATCCATGTTTGTTAGAGACCTCAGTCTTTTTCCATCTGTTTGATTTTATTTTATCGCCACTTTAGATCGCCGGCAACAGGCCTGATGCATGTTCATATACATTATCCGAATCGGCCATTTTTTCACCAGTTGTTCAGGGGTCAGTGGTCAGTAGTTGAATTTCTCAGCCATAGAGATTAATTATTCATCCACGTTCTTTATTTTGTATAATTTATGTTTAACCAACTGCAGCTTAATCTATACAACCCTATGAGAGTGGTATAATAACACAAGTTGTGGTAGAATATCGTTAACATTATGAATCATCACCTTAAAAACCTGGATTCAATTTTTCATAAATTTACTGTTGCTTTTTTAACACTCTTAAAATCCCCAATTGTTTAAAGGCTTACAATGTATTTCCATTTTTGTACCTATAAAGATTATTTTTTTAATACAAACCTTTAACATTAAATTAGAAATTTTCAGGTTTTATAGCATTACGTAACCCATCGTCGGATCGCTTCCTTTTGACATTATAAATTGAATGTCACCTTATCATGGTCTGTAACAGGGACGGACAATTGGATTGTTTTGGGCCATTATATCCGCATGTCAATCCGACAATGAATGATGGTACAATGTTCGTTTGTTATTTTATCTTTTTTTAATTTTGAATAGTGTTTTAAGCCACACTCATCAATTTTTAAGTCATACGGTGACGATTAGTTATTATCATTATTATTATTATTATTATTATTATTATTATTATTATTATTATTATTATTATTATTTCAAAAAAAGAAAAACTGAAAAAATACAGGATAGTGAAGTTGTTTCTTTGTAATTATTAATGTCGGGCTTGTGTTGCGTTTACTAATTAATATATTTGAACTGTACAAAATTAGAAAACTTTAATTTGCATCGTGTTTCGTGAATATAACGATCAAGGAATATTTCACATTCCTGTCTTTGTGTTAATTAGAGTTATATTTCTACACACTGATTATGTTGTTACAACTCACAGCGAGCTCAATGAAACATTTTTACTTGTCCGTCCGATTGATCTCTTTGCCAATAAACAACAAAATCTTTATACTTAAACTAGAGAATTTAATACAAAATGGAATGGAAACATGTAAATCTACGCCATTATAAACAGTGAATTAAAGCTCTGGAACTAAATTAATGTACAGAACATTGAAGATATCGCTATCATTTGATGTTTACATCAAAGTAATACCTTTCTTGATTTCTTGACTTATTGCTTACATAACATAACTGATAGCATAGTAACAAAACATAAAACACATACATCTGTTGTACTTATGTTAGTCATTGCAAGAACAAGTTTTCTGAATATTCTCTCGAAAACAGCTGGTTTTACCTGCTGTAAGAATAAAATCAAGTGGAAATTTTAAAAGAAATGCTTAAAGGACCGTTAAAATATGTTTTACATTTGACATTTTGAGGCCATCTTCGATCATTTTGATTATTTTAAGAACATATAAATCGTACTTTACGACAGCAATGAGAGAAACAAAAAGAATTTACAGCTTTAACAAGAAGGCTATCTACATACTTGGTCTCAATTAAGCAATACAAATCGGTATCCAGATATCTCATTGAATAGAAATCCACTATATGTACCTGATGCTTTGATGAAATGGATAATGGAATCTGTGTCTGGTACCGATTCCAATGTGAATTAATATATTCTTATATATTTATTAATATATTTTATATATTTATTAATACTCGACCAAAATCAGATTGTTGTAGTTATAATGACAATGAAAAGTTTAATAAAACTGATGACAATATGCAATTATGTAAATGAGTGACCTTGTAAATAACAATAACAAAGTAAAATTCAAATAGATCATAAACTAGGTGTCAAATATAGATTCGGGAATTAACACTTTTATTGCTAATTTCAACCAGGAGCTCGCGCGCGCGTGCGTGTGTGCGTGCGTGCATGTGTGTGTTGCATATACACACAAGGAAAAGTTTCTTGTAAAACGAATTAACATTATAATAATCAAGAATATAATACAAAATACAGGTAGGTAAATAACAACAACAAATAACCAAAATTAATCACATTAGGGAGTTGAACCTAGGTTTTTTTTCAGTTAAACTTAATCTTTTTTCAGTTAATGCGAGTTTTAAAAAATAGAATTGAGAATAACTAATCTCTATTCATTAATGTGATTTTGTCGTGGCAATTTGAATTAAAATATACAAAACTATATTAAATGAGAAAAACTAGATTTTTCTCTGCAAACTGTATCATTAATATGATTTTGAGCAGTTCAAGCTAGTTTGTCTCAATCAAATCAAGTTTTTTTTTCTCCAGGGACAACTAGGGCATACCAAAATCACATTAACGAGTTAAACATAAACAAAGTTATAATGCTCAAGGCCATCGTTCTACCAAACTAATATTTTCTCAAGTTAAACCTGTTTTTTTTCTCAGTTCATTAGTTTTTTATCATATAAAAGTAGGCTTAACTTTTTTTTGTTGATATTGACGCAGTTAGATCTGGTTTTTCTCTTATCAAACATCACTTTTTATTTTCCAGCTAATTTGAATTAATGAGAAAAACTAATTCTAATTGGAAATAACTAGATTTAACCGAGAAAATGGGGTTTATCACTAATTGTGATTTTGCGTGTCATACTAATAGGTGCAGAATAACAATCTGTGAATCTAAGATTGGGATCGGTATAATAATCTCTCTTATAAACTCAACATACTTTCGTTTTTGCGAATGCCACAGGCAAAATAATCTGATATCAACGGAAGAAAATAATATTTCAAGACATTTATTATGAATGATATGCACGTGCTAATTAGAGGTCAGATGTAAACTTCAGACAAATTAATTCATCGGATGAGAAGCAACATATTATGTTTTATGACAGGAACTTCATCTCTGTATCATATTTACACGCCAAAATAACTTGTTTCACTTTAACTGAACACGTAGATAACACTACATGCTACGCGTGATTTCTCTGAAGGCAATGGTTCTTACACGACACACCAATGAAAATTCTATCAATGACAAATTCTTACCAAAACATTTGAAATATTGATAATCGTGATTAAATACAGTAAGAATGGGATTTTGGAAGATTGAGTTATGATGATAATGCTAACGACGACATCGATTTTGACAATGGTCATTTCGATGGTGATGTTACTTTTGACAATGAAAATAATGCCACAAAATATTGATAACACACAAGCTTGTAGTAAAACACTCTACTGTCTACCGTTATTATTTAAAAGAAATCACCATAAATCACTGACTCTCATACTTGTGAATAAGACATCATCAGGAGAAATTCAGATATCCGCTTTAGTATCCAATTTACATGCACGTCCGTAATGGATCTTATATCCATTACAACCATTACAACCATAGACCTGTTGTAATAGACGTCATCATACTTATCAAATAAACATGAATATAATCTATATAGGTTTTTAAAAAATGTATCAAAACTAACTTCAGAAAACATGTAAAATTATTGTTATGTAAGATTAAACATGCTCTCCGAATAATGGGTCTCTGAACGCTTCTGTCTATATTAATCTTGTATAACTTAAAGTTTCCACAACAACACAATAACATCGTAAAGTACGTGTTTGATTTTAAGCACATGACAGAATACCTGTAAAATGACATAACATGTAGTATTATTGATGAGGATGTAAATGCATTTTACGAAACAGACATTTAGTCGAACAATTACTGATTCTTTTGACAGAATAGATATCAAATACCAGCTAATGTCACACATTTATTATATATACATCAGACGGCTTTTGAAGTTGAGCGCCTTTAATGATTCATTGTATTATTGCACTAAGCCGGTCCGTAGTATGGTATGATATTATGAGTTATATAATCAACTGCATATCTAATACATTAACTGCATACCATTGGTAATTTCTAAGACAAAAGAAAGAGAATCAAGAGGTCTTTTGTATTAATACCTACTAGAAAGTTATACATTTATATACATAACCAGTTTACTTGCGGAAGGTCGGTGGTAATTTCTAAGACAAAAGAAAGAGAATCAAGAGGTCTTTTGTATTAATCCGCTTCTAGAAAGTTATACATTTCTATACATAACAAGTTTACTTGCGGAAGGTCGGTGGTCTTTACCCGCGTAACCGGGGTTTCTCCCCCACCAATAAAAACTGGACGCCATCATATGACTGAAAGATTGTTGAGTATGGCGTAAAACAAAAAATCAAATCAAAATCAAATTCTATACATAAAATTACAGAAGAAATATGCATTTATTTTCAGCATGACCAATTCAGTTTTTTTTAAGAATCGAAAAATCATAAATTTTAGATACATATATATCCATAAATTGAATATTAATGTAATTGAATATTCATTCTTGTCATACTGGATGTTTTTGTATTACGTACACTGCATTTCTGGCTAATTGATGACTAGATACCAATCATTGATAAACTTGGAGTGATCACATCCTTGATCTAGTTAGTGAAACAATAATTACAACGGGGCGCTATACTGACAGTAACATTTGCAAAATGATGACATAATACGCAATTCCTCATGTCCTTGTGACAACAACTTTTCTTAACTCCCTGCATGAAATGATCATATGTTTAACAAGTACTGGCATATATGATCACCAGGGAGATAAAAGAACCTGTTTTCAATTGGTATTGGCTTTTTCGATGGTTGATATTCCATGACCGTGCACCATACTAATTTTGATTGGAATTTGGGGTCATGAACTTCTCCGAGGGTGCAGGTTAAAAACTTGACCTGCATCGAAAAGCTTTTAAAAATGCTTACAATACATTTCTACACAGTTCAAAAAATTAATTTAGTCACAGATGGAATTTTCAATAGAATGGTGAAAAAAAAAATTATAAAAACAGAAATTGATTAAAGAACTTTCCAAGTGGATTCCTATAAACAATCGATGGCTATTCCCATTCCTTTCATGTGAGAAGGTTAAAATGTTGGGAAGGTAGGATCGTGTAGTGTTTTGACATTATGTCTGTATGTTAGCGTAGAAGCCGACACTCTTTCGTGGGTTGAAAGTTTTTCGTCATAATTTATAAACCTTCATTTGTTTTATATACTAGTACATTTCATATTCGCCCTTTTTTTCTTCAGAACGCTAGCATAATACTATTATCAATATCAACATTTTTGTCAATATATGCCTATACATCTGCTTGATATATTAGTATTTCAAGTATTTTAAACTTCCACTTTCAACGCCACATGATGAAAATTTGTAATTAAACATCCTAAATGATACTCATGGGAAAGTTAAGAACACTGGAAATGATGCAACACCTATACAACTTTCACCGTTTCTTTGATACCATTTTCCGTGAAACATTCATATTTCGGTTGACTCTAAATTTCCCTTAGACTTTTTCTCTTGGGTTGTTTTATTTGTTGTTCCATTACCTTCCACCGTTTTATCTATTTCTGTTTCTTCACCAGAAGATGCGTCATTAGAATCACTGGTGCTCTTTTTCTTGTATATCTTGCTAACTTCCTTATGGACATTCAAAACTATATCCTTTCGTACCTCTGTAGCTTTTTCCTTAGCAATATTTGAAACCTCTGTTGCCTTTTCTTTAGCAATGTTTCTTACCTCCGTTACCTTTGTCTTGGCTTTATCTTTCGCTTTATCAAACTGTTTTCCAACTTTCTCCATTTTCTGTTTTCCTACCACTGCCATTTTATCCTTGGCTTTATCCATGCGTACTTTGGCTTTATCAATTGTTGTATTTAAGTATTCTATGCCGACATTGATGCACATAGAGACGAGTGAGAGGCCAATGAATAAATAAACTGAAGAGATAAGAAAGTATTTTGGATGTTGAGGTAAAATATCACCAAAGCCAATGGTGCTCAGAGAAATAACAACAAAGTAAAAAGAATCCAAGAAGCCCCAATCTTCCCAAAAATTGTACATGATGACTCCAACAAAAATATATATTAACATTATAGCCGATGCTACCGATGCTGGTAGATTGAAATTTTCGTCGATTTCGAATTTCTTTAGTTCATGGACATGAGGTTCAGAAGACTCGACTGATTCTGTAAAAACACTACCATTTTCATCTTGAGAATCTTTAACTTCAAGCGTTTCTAATACTCCTTCATCTGATGCATCTCCCTCTTCCATTCGTCTTGTCAGCAGCCTTTTTCTTGTAGTTCGCCTTAATGCTGTCTTACCACGCCTCACAACTGTTTTACTTGTTTGTCTGAATTTGTTACAATAACCAGTGTAATAATACCGCCGGACAAAAGACCACATGACTTTTAATCCAACCGTGAACTTTTTACCAACCTCAGCTAGGACTATCAATGCCAGAGGAATTCCTAGTATAGCATAGAAAATGGTGAATACTTTCCCAATATTTGTTGCTGGGGCTAAATTTCCATAACCTAAAATAAAAAGTAAAACCTGCTTTTAATTTTGCATATATTATCCTTTGATATAGAATGCATATCTCAGATGAACGATGATGTTGATGATGATGATGATGATGATGATGATGATGATGATGATGATGATGATGAAGATGATTTATATGAAATATTGATAAAAAGAATCAATTGTGTGAATTACATTTCAATTATTTAAATATTTAAGATCGTCATGGTTTTGGATTCAGTTATATCAAATAAAAAGAACAAATAAATTGTTCTTAATTAAGTAAAGGCATTAACATTTAAATTATACGTCCTTCTTGGTTATATATGCATAACACATCCAGTGTTTGGGGAGTTTAATATTAAACAATCGAACGCAGATGGTTGTAGTTCAAGTACGATCGTAACATACTGTGACATTACTTTTACTATTATTATTATTATTATTATTATTATTATTATTATTATTATTTTTATTATCATTATTATTATTATTATTATTATTATGACCCGGTAAACACTGCGGCATGCCGAAATTTCGGTTGAATATCTTCTGTTATCGCTGAAGAGTCACAACTCTCTAACACGAACGATCACGTATTGGTATCGTCTGCCAAAGTATGGTCCGCGATACTAAAAATAATTCGAAAGCATACCATGTACATTCTTGTGTTTACTCTGTGTCTAACTATTACAATGAAATGTTGATGGCTACGAGTAATAGACTATGGCAAGCTATTATGATCTTTAACAAATACACACGCTAGAATAGTAATTATTCTATACTATGATCTGCTGGTCCCAGAATAACTGTAACGTAAATAAACACGTTAGAATCAATTTAATAGTAAGATAAACAAGGTTATGTGACTTTTTTCAAGATTTCCTACTGAATTTCTGCAGTAATTTTTTTAAACGAGATGCTGCTAAGTATTAAAATTCTAGACTAATTGTATGAAGCCATACGTTGGCAAAATTAACCTGGATGGTTAGCTCTGTAAGAAATTTGAATTCATCTCTGTGGTATGCATGTTTGATAATCTGGTGTTTTTTTCAATCTTGCTCCTGGATGCTTCACCATATAAAGCTAATGTTTAGTAATTTGTTTTGTGTTCTCTGTACATATGTTAGTCTTTGAGCCACCAATAGCTCCTGTTCCCCCTAGGGGGAATTTTGAAGGTTATGATTTCCTGAAAGCATATACAAAATGAGCCATGTAAGCAGTCTGGCCGTTGGTTCTCTTAGCAGTTTTGGGATAAAAACCATAAAAAATTAACAAAATAGATGAAAACTGGAAAACCTTAATTAATCACTCATTTACTAAAAAGTACTGGATGTATGGTAGATGTCGTAAATGACAAGTATGGACCCATTTAAAAACCACTATTTTTCAATGTTTTTGGGGGGTAAAAAATCAATCTGTGAAAAAACCTCTTATAACCCATGATTTTACTCTGTGTTTTTCGGGGATATGTTTTTCAGAAAGTCTTTTAATATGCTACAAATTGAGCTTTGTTAGCACTCTGGCCGCTTAGGGGTTTGGGGGTAAAAACCATAGAAAATGAAAATTAACAGAAATCGCTGAAAATTGGAAATATACAATTAATCCTTCGTTTAAGGTTTATTTTGCAATAAGAGTAATAATTGTATGTCAGATTGCATAAAAGATTAATATGGAAACAATAAACAATGGATTGTTTTATTAAAGTTTTGCGTTTTGAGGTAAAAACCATGAAAATAAACAAAAATCGCTGAAAACTGGAAAACCTTACTTTATCCTTCAGTTCCGGCTTCTGCTTGCATTGAAAGTAATGGTTCTTTGGTAAATATCTCAAATGATAAGTATTGATCCTTTAAACTACATCTGTGTATCAAATTCTGTGTTTTGGGGTAAAGCACCAAATTATTAAATAGAAATCTATGTAAAAATGATTAGACTTTAGGCAACTAAAAACCTCAGTTTTTATAAAATGTGATTTTGAAGGGTATGCTTATCTGAAAGCTTTAAAAATATGCTACAAAATGAGCTATGTTAGAACGCTAGCATCTAGAGCATTTAGGAATTTTGAATTAAAACCATGAAAAAAATACAAAAATCACTGAAAACTGGAAAACCTCAATTAGTCCTTCATTTATTGCCACTTTTTGCAATGAGTTTGATAATTGTAAGACAGATATCGGAAATGAGAAGTCTTGGTACATTATACAATCATTATGTTACAAATTTGGTGTTTTGGGGAAAACCATTTTTTAAACAGAAATCTGGAAGAAAATAATAGACTGTTGGACAATCAAAACCCTAGTCTTTAACAAGGGGTATTTTGGAGGTAGTGTTTGTCAGAAAGCTTAATGAAAAGGTTACAAAATTAGCCATATTAATACTCTAGCCCTTGGGGTATTCAAGAGATTTGAGGTAAAATCATAAAATAGTAAAACAATCGATGAAAATTATAAATTCATTGAGTAAGACCTTACACTTAACAAATATCTTCCCTATGAATATTATAAACATAATACCAAAGTTATAATGCTCAAGACGATATCATTTCTGTCAATTAGACTTCATCAGTTGAGCTCCAATTTGAAAAGTAAGTGTATTTTCTAAAGATAAAGTGGTATCATACAAGGTCAAATAATATATTTAAAAGTATAGCCGAAATCCGTCTAAAAGTAACCACTGTAAAAAAAAATGACTATCTTAGGTTTAGAAAAATTTCGAGTTTAAATGGTGTTAAATGGAAGTTAACACTGAGTATTGTGGAATGTAATGTACGTAAATTGCATCAGTTTTCGATATTTTCACTGAAAAATATCATTTATTGCATTTTTGGAAATGCATTCGTAATTAAGAAGCGCAAATGGACAAACACGGACCTCTGGAAATAATTCCTTATAATTCCTTATATCAAAACATGGATTTATTGTTTATTTATTATCCATCATTTACAACTCACGAAGTAGATCTAGGAATATGTGTACTTTAAATATCAGTTTATTTTATCCTCAACACAGAAGTCTTTACAAGAGTACCTTTATTAGGCGCAAAATTAAATTCAACATCAAAACATAGACATTGTGAAATGGATTAAGAATTGATGTAACATGTAATTCAGCTATATCAATGTACAATTTGAATGGGGACATGTGCATGCATATGCCACATGATTCATTTTACGTTTGGTACTCTTATACGAATTTAGCAACACATTTAGATTTTTAGATTTAATATTTGTTCTTGTATGATGCTTTCTTTTTATTTCGGAAATAAACATTTATATTAAATTCGAGCTGAACTGATGAAGCCTTATTGAAAGAAACGATCGTCTTGAGCATTTGTTTTGGTCTCATGGGTAAAATTATAACTTTGGAATTGTTAATAATATATAGAAATGGATTGTAGACATGGAGACGCATTGTTTTTTGTGGTATGTAATCCTGGCAATCCATAGTCCCTTCTATCAGTGTTTATTGCCTCCTGGTAATGAATTCAAAGCATATGATACTTAATGAAATAAAAAAAGATAATGACTATCTGGAAAAGTTTAATAATTAATTCCTCGTAGTCTGATTACGATTTAAGACATGGTTTCGATGTGAAAAGATGCATTCTTATCTTATTATTGACATATGAGGGTGATTAAAATGGCCAACCACTGCTATCTATCTAAATGCTGGATTTAATCTTTTTCTACATAATGCCCCTTTAGTATTATTTTGTATTCTTTCTTGTACGTTCCATTGCCCTAATTCTTTTGAAGGATATTCCAATAGGTGTTCTTTAGACACGGTTCCCGTGCAGCATCCATGACGCCATTATTTGAATCGAAATGGGACGAATTCTAAAGATGGGGTGAAAGACTTAGAGCCAGGTCAGGGAGTATAAGGGGTAAGAAGTACTCAGTGACTCGTGATGCATTGATTGTTACCCCGCTTGATTACACTCATCTTGGTAACAACTCTTCTCCCCTCCGAGTTGTCTTTTTGGATTCCCATATTAACAAAACGTGACATTTTGCTACGAAATAAGAAATCTATGTTTACCCGCACAATCTCTCAAAATATAAAGGCCAAGCATTGGTTACTGCCACTTAAAGTTTTTTCGGACCTTGGGACCCCCTTGCTTGCCAATCTTTCTTGTTAGCCTCTGTAACCCTATATGTTTCCTGTAAATATGAATGACCGGTTTTCCAGTAAAAATATGAATTGCTCAACATTCTGTCTGACCGAATTGCCTTTCAAATACACGTGCCTTACCATTACCTTGTATTCAAATCTATCTCACAATTCTACTTAGGGGACCGTTGCCATTTTGCATCAGCAATAACTTTCTTATAGAAATTGAAAAACTAGTGACTTTGTCTAGAATCTTGTATCAGCAAATAACGAATCACTTGGCAGCATGAAAAACCCATGAACTCCACTTGGTAGCATGAAAAAACCCATGCGCTCCCTTGTAACTGCTTAAACCGGTCATCACCATCATATATTGTTTTTGGATATAAACACTCTGAGATGGAAGCACTGGTAAAATAATATGTAGTATATTACACCACGGAAATACTTTATACAGTATTGATTACAATTCAGAATCCTAGATCCCTGATCCTGATGCCTATTGTTTCCTGATATTTAGAACAAGAGTTTCTCCCATGGTTCACCGATTTTCCCTCTTTCTATGGGGAATGATCATACCCTAGAGTACTGACAGGCTACACGAGATATGACGTAGAACTTCTGTGCTTCTAGAATACAGTACATACTTATGTCAGACTTGACATAGATCTGGGAAGATCTACATTGACATGTATTTAAGACATGGGAGAAAAATAATCAACCCCTACCTTGAGGATATGACAAAGGAATCTTAATCCGAGGATAAGATTTTTGAATGACAAACCCTTGGAAAGCCTCGGTTTTGTCATTCAAGACTTTACCCTCGGATTGAGATTCTTTTGTCATACCTCATGGTAGGGGTTGATTCTATCATTATTATTTTTACTATTGCATTACAAAATATTGTAAACAAAATGTCAGACACCACATTACAAGTCGGTATGAGGTTAAGGAGTCAATGTACAAATCTGGTGAGCATTGCACAAATACCTCTGAAAATCCAGAGATGGAATCAGATGTCATGGAGGATTAGGCACCCCCTATTGATCGGTCACATCTGCCAAAAGTCCACAGTAAATTATGGTATTAGAAAGTCATATTTTGAACATCCCTGGCATATTATATCATTCGCAAGATGTAAACACCATATGCATTAAAAAACAGGAAAATACTACTTCAGTGTTGAAAGTCGACTATGGGAAAACCAAAACTCACCATGTTTGTTGTATAACTTGGTTGTTAATTTTAAAAAGCTAGTATTACAGAATTCAAAAATAACGCTAATCATTCTACTTTCAGTCTGCGTCAATATGTAATTGTGTATTATAAAACAACCCTCTTGTTTCACTTTCTTACATGTCAAATTACAGTAAAATACACTCAACATCAATAGATATGATTCAAATAACAAATTCTTATAGCTGAATGTCCATGCAGTATCAATTATAATCCATCGCAATGTCATTAATTGTCCGCATTTATATTGATTGAATCTATCAGAACTAGGTGGCTACGTATATCCCACCCTACGCCTCCCCTGTGTTCCTAGATTTTGCAACTTTCAACGGTCCCTGACATTCCTGATTGAGAATAATTTGGAGGGCATCTGCGGCGTGTAAACCGCCAATCGTTGTATTTTATTCATAAAATTATTTACAATCAGACGACGGAGTATAGGACATATTTTGATCAAAATTGCAAACCTTATATCCCATAGAAAGTAAAACGTTGTAGGAAATCGAAATACCCATAGCATAGGCTTATGATGTCCATACAGCAACCTCGAAATGCATGTATACCATATAATTGTTGCAAATGAGCGACCTTGAAATATGGCATATGAGCGACCTTGAAATAAGGCAAATGAGCGACCTTGAAATGTGGATTTATATGATTTCAGGTTATAAAGAACATTGCTCTTTGTGATGTTAGACCAAGATATATTGCAAAATGTCTTACTTATCACCTGAAAATGATTTTAGGGACAAATGGAAGGACAAATACACATAACGAAATTCATATATTTTCTTATATTAATCGCTTGAGGACGTGTCGGTATTTAAAGATTCTAATCCTCAGTACTTAGACCTTTCATCCATACATTTTCTCATTGGATATCTAAAATCCATACCTCAGATAAAAGCTTAGCGTATTAAATAAGTTAATTGTTTTTATTGTACTCTACTGTCATGGGTGATAACTTCTTGTTCTTGCAAATAGGTTTCAATTTGTCCACGCCTTCTTTCATCTGTCTGTTTGATGGAACGTTAAATAGTACCTGCACAAACACGACATGTGGTTTTAATACAAATTACATAAGGGTAATATCCAATTAGTACACTTTCTTCACTTACAGTAATAATTAAGGATCCTTGTTGTTTATAGCTAAATAATATTATATAAGCGATATACACACAGTGCAACGTATTTGACACCAGACCGCCTCTACTGAGATGTCAGGTAAGTAATGACTTTCTAGACATAATCAAACGCATGTGTCAATGTGTTTGATGATGGTGTGGTGATGATATATATATATATATAGAGAGAGAGAGAGAGAGAGAGAGAGAGAGAGAGAGAGAGAGAGAGAGAGAGAGAGAGAGAGAGAGAGAGAGAGAGAGAGAGAGAGAAAGAGAGAGAGAGAGAGAGAATCATCTCCATTTATTACGAGATCGTATTTAACGGAATACCGGTTATAACGAGGATATATTTATTCACCGTCCATTTCTTACATTGTTCATTATAAATTCTTATAACAAAATTTAGCTAGATCGAGGTTTAAATATTCCTCCCTTCCGGTCTTTTAATTCGTTATAAGTGGAGTTGACGGCATATATATATATATATATATATATATATATATATATATATATATAGTATGTATGTATGTATGTATGTATGTATGTATGTGTTTGTATGTGTGTGTGTGTGTGTATTTGCGCGTGTGCAAACTAACAATATGCGTTTTTCAATGAAATCTCAATATCAAGCATTTTATTATGGATTCCAAGCTAAATGTTAATACTGTAGGAATGCAACATCCATTATGAAATAACTTCAGATTATATATAGGGGCCTAATTAACTCACAGAATTTACTAGTATGCGCACATTGACGGCAAAAGTTGTCTACGATGTAAACCTAGGTGATACTGCCGTAACATGCTTCGTATTTAGAAAGTTTCGCGGTAAATAATCATTGAAATCTTCCACATTAGACTAATTGTACATTTTCATGACAAAAAAGGTGGAAACAGGTATAAACATTGAATTAGAGAATTTGCCACACATATGATTAGATGGGAAAATGCTACAAAACATTTTTTTTTTCAAAGGTGGAAAAAAACGTAACACGGTATTTATCATCTTCGAATAACACGCCGGCCAAGTTGCCAGTCTGATCTTGTTAAAAGGTAGATAAAGCACAAAAAAAAGCATCTAGACGTAATATTTGGCCTTGTTTTTATTAGGGTCTTCAGACATAGGTCGGTATATTCTTTGTTCTCTTAGAATGAAATGTGTTCTTTTTAGCAGAATAAAGTTCATTTTTCTCTCTTAAAACCTTGGCCAAATACGAAATACCATCATAATATTTAAATATTTTTTAAAACGTTCATTTTTCTCAGTTTACCAATTCCCTTTAGTTCTGAGATATTTCTATTTTGGAGTTCTTAATGATAAATTTGCGACCCCATATTCCAAAACAAGTGAGGTATGGAGAATCTAATTATCTGGAAAGTCAAAATCTATAGTTTTACATATGAGTCTGAAGTTTTATCTTTGTGTCCTGTCATGTTGTAAATTTTGAATTTACACCGCCCAGTAAATTCAAAATTTATAAGATAAAAGCTCATTAGGGGCAGAAAAATCTAAAACTATCAATTTGATTACAGTTATATGCATTAGAGGTGTGATTAAATTTAGAAGTTAAAACATGTTTTAATCTTCAATGTCATCAAATCAAAGGCCAACATTATAGCTAATTTTGAAATTTTCGGATTAGAATAGCTCAGAAACTGTTAGTTACAAATACATGTCAGTGTATGTACTTTGAAAGAAATTTACTGAATTAGGTATCTGTATGAGTTTAAATATCTCCGTATCAAAGGTCAAGTTCACAGCTCCATTAGAAATAGGGGTGGTTGGAGCATCACGCTTTGAACCATTAGGTATCTTACTTCTAGTCAGTGCAAGTCCGGGTCCCGTTGGAACCGAAGCTAGTTTTTGTTAGTTTCCCAGTTTATTTGCCGAATGTCTGTGGTCTCTTCCCGAATACATTGTGACCGGGTTCTCTTCTCAACCAATAAAAACTGGCGCCATCATATAACTGAAATATTTTTAGTGTGATGTAAAACGCTATTTTATTCAAAATTTACTCAAAACAGCACTTACCATAGCTTCACTAAAACTAATTTCAGTTCCTGATTTGGTGGAAATAGTATATCAAATAATTTATCAAAATTATTACCTCATTAGTTCAACGGTCAAGGTCACAGTTCATTTCAAAATTTTAACTCAAGAAATCTCTAAACCTATAGAACTTTTCAATACACGCCAAAGTTGATGATTTATAAGAAGTATATCCGGTAATAAATGTGTGAAATTCCAGATCATAAAATGAAAGGTCAAGGTCACAGCTCACCGGGAAAAATCATCTCTAAATACCTCAGAATTATACAACTCACTTTAATATGGAATTAAGTGATAAATGCCAGGTGTATAAAAGGTCAAGGTCAAAACTCGATTAGTATCTTTCATTGCAAATTGGTTTAAATTCTATAGATACCTACTACACCGATTACGATCAAATTTAACAAATGTTCGAGAATATTTACTCCGATGGAGATAATAAATTTCTTTTTTTTGAAAAGGCAACTAACAAAAAAGACACAACGCAATCGATTGCACTCATTAATTTCTAACATTTGAATACTTCTGATTTTTGTAGAAATCCCTATCAATATTTGAATATCTGTTTAGCTACATGGCATAACGAATTTTGTTGTTTATTTTGTTATTTTTGTTGTTATTGTTCGTCTTTATGGAAGATGATAGATAGATTGCTTTTTTTACCCAATATGTTTTTCAAACAAAATCTATCAACACATACAGGCATGAACAAAACTGAATTCCTTAAATGCGTAATTCAGCTGATTTATGTAAATCATCGTTGAAATGATGTCTGGTTACGCCACTGATATTTGAAACTAAACTCAAACATAATAAGAATTCTAGCGGATATGGACCGTAAAGACGTATGGGATACAATCATAATTTATATTGTTTTGCATATTTATTTCTCTACACTTAAATAAAAATAAATAGTAAAAAGTAAAATACGTTACCTTTTTGCAATGTTATTGTAAAAGCATCGGGTAACAAAGTGCTGATACAAGCATTTTTGAGTCTCAAATGTCAAAACAACAGTACATCTGTTTTTATAGTCAAATCCTATTCCCAGAACACACATATACACGCACACACGATATTTATATATATATATATATATATATATATATATATATATATATATATATATATATATATATATATATATATATATATATATATATATGGAAGTTTTCACCCCGTTTTTTTTTTTCGCCTCTTTCGACCTCATCGTCAGTGGGATAATTCAAAACCGGGCGATTTCAAAACGGAAGATTCAATTGATTTTATTCATTGCAGAGAGTATCTATTATGTACCGGTATTTCATTTAAACACCTCACAAAATTGTTTAAAAACTTTAATGTGACCAATCAGAAAGAAGACGCGCACAAGTATCAATTGCCTTCATTACCCAAATACATCATAAAAACGACAAATCATTGACTTCATGCGTTAAGAAAACCGTCATTATTTAAATAACGTTTCCTTATAAGACAAAACGACTTATAGATGAGACAATACGATGTATTACATGGGCGCATGTTTACAAACTCTGTGAGTCTAAATTGGATCATAACGCGTGTTACAGATTTGTTTTGAAAATAAGAGCTACACATGGAATTACATTTTACTTGTTTATTGTTTTTTAAATGTTTTGGAAAATACACCATATTGTTTTGGTTTTTGACAGAACCAGGATATGCCACTTTACCTCGGTATACCTATTGAAGAATACATTACCGAATGTGTATGAAGAGTTATAGATACTGAGATCAGCTTTAGCTGTAAACATTAGATAACTGACTTGTTCTTTTTATAATAAGGACCTTGTGGTCCCTTCAAATGTGTATCCTGTCTCTGGGGTACACACTAGAGTAAGTACATGTTGGCAATACATGTATATACTTGCATTACGATAGTTCATATGTATAACATGAAATTTAAACGTGTAAAATGCCGTCCCAGAGATGTCGAAAATCTTGTTTGATGTCAACGGTCCGCATACTTTACGGTCGGTATAATGGCCTTTAATGAGATAACTGTGTTTCACTAAATAAAACAATGAGTAACTTGTTTCATAGCAGTTATTGAATCGTCTGTACCAGTTGTGGTGAAGATTTATTTCTCATTTACTTCATTTAAAATTGCCGGTTGACTCTCAGCGGGTGTGATCGGTCCACAGGGGAGTCCTGCTCACTTAATGACACCTAATTCCACCTATGGATTTACAGAGGTCCGTGTTTGTCTAATATATACCATATTTGTTTATATAATTATCCCGGGCATCCTGAAGATTTACACTTTGGTATCTGATATTTTTATATTCTTTAAAAATTGCGATATGGACCAGCAGTTCATAGTTCATATTACGTATGTTTATAATCTAGCCCTCGCAATCAAAAATAGTAAAATAATTTGAATCCGTTATTCGAAGTCAAATATTACTTTCATGCCTGAATATTTCGACGTTAAATGTAATTAACATTCTGCTGTGTCATTTACATCACAAATTACAGATATTGACGCGAACCACGGCAATAAAGACGAAATGACTTTATGCAATAGTTGATGTACTTCGTTAGTGAATATTTATATACACACACACACACACACACACACACTATATGTATATATATATATATATATATATATATATATATATATATATATATATATATAATGTGTGTGTACAATTTTCCTTAATATTGCTCTTGTTTAACATTATAGCATAATCATTCTTAATCTGTTCACTGCTACCGTAGAGCCCTCAAATGTGTATGTGTTTATATGTATACATGTATTACAACAAGCAAAGAGCAGTCATATAATACATGAGAAAGGGAGAGCAGCATAGGAAATAAGATATGTGCGTTGAATTCTTTGTTCTTCACATATTTTATAAATAAAATAGTTCTTTATTTTTACAAAAGTCATTGTCTTTATATGTGACAAGAGCAGGCGTATTATATCACTATATCATCATTACTAAATGTTTACATGACATTGATATCGTAGTGAGATACCATAGGTATCAGATAGATAGATAGATAGATAGATAGATAGATAGATAGATGGATAGATAGATATTATTTTTCTGTACTCTTGTCTAAATAAAGAACATGATTCATTTTATTGGTTGTGTTGGAAAGCCTTAATTTATGTAGGACATTTTCGAGAAACAGCATTGTTTTTGCTTTCTTTCCAGTATGGTAACATGAAATAGTTATAAACAGCATGTTGCTCAAATGCATAATAAAGAGCTGAAATTTTAGGCTTGCAATTACTTGTTAGATAATTCTTTGGAGAAAATATTATTCAATATTCATTTTATTCCCCCTTAAAATTCATTATTCAGCAAATCAATAACGTCTGCAATAAAATTGTTCGTAGTTATAATGTCTCTGTTATGTGCCATGATACTCGTGTTGACAGTTTGAAGACGAGATATATATTCTGTACTAAAACAACAGACAGACAGTAAGATAGATAGATAGATAGATAGATAGATAGATAGATAGATAGATAGACAGACAGACATACAGATAGAGTGATAGATAGATAGATTCCGCATTGACAGTACATTTACTCAATTTTAGATATATTTATTTGTAGTGCTGGCAAACATATAGTATGTATCATTTAACTTAGTTTTGTCATAAACATGTCTGAAGCAATATTTAGAAGAATTACGTAATGTTATAATTAAAATTGGATTTTATGGATACTACTAATTGCTATATGGTCGTATCTGTAACGGCTTAGAATTGTTTAGAATTATAACGGATAAGATTACAATATGATTTGACCTCATGTATGCATTTATGGATAACCTTTCGTGCTTGAGTATATCATTATTTTATCGCCATTCAGTCTATATAACACACATTTTTTTCAGAGTAAAATAGTTTGTATTGATAAATGATTTTGTATAAGGTAATTCTCCTTTGTTTATTTGTTGTTTTACATACCGCCAAGACTTTTCTACCTATATGAAGATGCCACGAACATTAGGTAAAGGGCTACAAATGTTGGCATGTGCTATAGGTTGACGCCAAAACTGTGAGGGTTGTTATACGTGCTAAGTCTTTTGTGACACGTGACCTCAGTTTAAAGTCACATCCAAAAGACTGGTGACCTTCACTTCGTATGTCGCGTGATTGTCTAAGAGTCAGTCACTACCAGTTTTAAAGTCTTTGGAATGACCCGGTAACGGGAATCGAACCCGGAACCTTCGGATTACGAGTCGAACTCTCTACAAAACCGTATTTCCACGTTATGGTCCTTGCAATATCATTACTCCCATAAAAATACACAAATAATTCATATAAATGCAAGTCTGCGAACAATTGTATATATCTTAGAATACTTATCAATGTTCTTTGTAATGCTATAGAAGACCAAATTAGTCAGACCCGATCCACAGATATCTTTGAAGAGATAAACCACTCACAGATACTTAGCTTTACTTTCAAATACATCAATTGGTTTGCCAGCTTAGATCCATACTCTTTATCGTGATTTCTACATTCATAACATGGGTTTATAACCTACGTGTATTAGTGGATATTAGTGGAAGTGATGTTATTAGATAATGTTCCCTAATAACTATGAATTCAAGTACTTATACGTTAAGAAATGTTGACCTATGACCTATGTATGATAATTCCTCTTCTGTTAAGTACCAGCATTGCTAGTACTTTCTCTATTAATTGTTTAAATGAAATGAATTAATTATGATATGCAGGTTTAACTCAGGGTTGTAGTGTCAGATTATTATTTTTATATATATAAATGTCATTTTATTAAGTATATTATGATAGATGTCATAATTTTAAATGACGCGTAATTGCATCTCAGTACAATCTAGATCTGTTTTAAATTTTTAATTTAGAAATAGAATACACTAATTACGAATGTTTGTTATAACTTTTTGTCTGTAAGAATTGTTTGTTAACTTTTGGGGGTGGGTGTGGGTAAAGAAAATACTTTAAGAAACGTTGATCTATGTACGATAATACCTCTTCTGTTAAGCACCAGCGTTGCTAATCACTTCTCTACTAATTCTCAAATTCTCAAAAGTAATCAATATATGATATGCATTTTTATTTTCATTTTCATTTTTTTTATAAATGTCAATTCACTAACTATATTATGATGGGTATATCAGAATTTTACATTTTCGGTTTGTTTTAATTTAGAAATAGAATACAAATGTTTGTCATGACTTCTTTTTGTCTGTAAGAATTGTTTGCTATATTTTCGATGTGGCTGGGGGTTAAGAAAATAATATTTCGTGAGTCTGGCTTTTAATCCAATGAGTAGAAAGAAATCATAAAAAATATTTTATTTTTCTTACCGTCGAGATGTCATATAACAGATTAGAATGGAATTGGAAATGTTTAAAGGGGCATATAAAAAAATAAAATATAAAAATATTTTTTTACTACTTGAATTCATGCACAATAACAAAGAAAAATATGCCTATATACCGACATACAAATTCTTATATTCCTAATGCTCTAGAATTATGCTTTCCCGTCATCCGAGGTGAGTTGGTTTTGTGATCGGGAAAGTTTCTGAAAATGTTCTTTCAACCAACCGATTAAATTATTTTAGATTTCATCAAAGACGGATAAGATTGACTCACATCGTCTGCAGCTGCTTGAAAGCGAAAATTATTTGGCACAGGCAGATTGTGGGTCCAGTTACTAAGTTTAATCACGGTTGTGGTTTTAAAGCGTCCATTATGATCGTGTTGTATTACTTTCTTGACTTTGGTCTTGTTTCTGTTGTTTATTTATTTGCCTTATTTATGTCATGTAAACTTCGTTTCGAACTGGAGTTTATCTCCATTGATAGGTTATAAACATTAGCAAGCACCTCGATCCCGATTTTCAAAAAACACGTATTTTGACACAGACTAATGTCGGCATTTTGAATTCAGATTATGGCATTGTCCCTTACATAATTGATACAAGCAGTCATTATGGATTGTTTATTTAGGGCATGTCAAATCAATGATTGACTGATTGTCTAACTTATACCTCCTGGTTAGGCTAAATTTCTGCCATGATTTTAAGTTACTTTTTTATGGTATTACAAAAAAGAAATAACTTAAAATGGGGACAGAAATTCAGTCTACCCACTGGTAAGCTATATATTCGAGATGGAAGTACAGATTAAGTGCAAATCTGTTGTCTCTTAAAATTTTAAAAAGGAGAACAGTGCAAAGCTGTATTTTTTTCTTTGTGACTTTTTTCCTACATAAACTGTGACTTTCTGCCCTGTGGGTTTTTTCCCTGTGACTTTTTTTCTTTGGAATACCATTTCGTCGAGTGGTCCTCCTTTGGAATAATATGACCGGCAGCGAGATCTTGCTAAGTAGTCAAGTAGTGGAGCTGGGACAAAGCATTCAAAGGCCATAAAATCAGCCCCAAATTGTGACAAATACATTAATAATCTGCCATGTAACATAAACAAGTTTAATGTATATATTGTGAAAATAAGGTCAGCCCCAGTACCCAGTATCGTATACATATATTAATAGGAAGGTCGAATTAAATATTTCCACGCGAGTAATTCCCAAACTGAATTTCTCATGCAAAATATATACGAATTTAAGAATTATGCCTGTGTATATTTCTTTTTTGTTATTGTACATCAATCTTAGTTGTAAAAAAGAAGAATTTTTTTTTTTAAGAAACACATCTAATGCCCCTTTAAACTTAATTACGCGGCAAACACAAGGCGGCAGACGATAAGGGATCAGAAAAGAAGACAGATGAATTATGTAAATGTTCAATGTATGATAGTGCCAATACTCGGCAATTTGAACTGTACCTACCTATAGTTGTGTAGATTGTGGCACAGAAAAAGAGAGCACCCCACATGCTCCACTTGATGTCATCTTGCGAGTTGTAGTTCGAGTTTCGAACAACGTTCTCATACTTCAGCAAAAGTTTTCTTGTTTCGTTCATCCATTTATCCTTTTCCGATATCTTAAATTTTTGTGTCTCATTGAATAACATATCTAATACATCATTTCGAGTTGTCACAACAGTATCCTTGTGTTTGATTTCATGAGGATACTCAATAGCATAGATAATGAGCGCACCAAGTGCTGAGTATAGAACAAGTAAAATCGCTAATCCCACCAAGGACTTTGAGACAGCGTATACCTTCGAGAAAAACTGTTTTATCTTTCCAATAACAGAATTATCAGGTACGTCTTCTCCTTCACTACTATTATCACTCTTGTTAATATTGTTAACCTCTTCTTCCTCCATGGTTCATATTATCACTAAGATATATTTTTTGTATGCGAGCGAGTATTTATATCATTCTCCAGGCCGCAGTAGTGAGAGTTGCGTCTCTAGCATCTGTTGAACTCGTGAGTACTGTCGCATTGTGAACTCGATCACTCTGATACATGTAGTGTAGTCATTATTTCATCATGGATAAATATTTGTTTGTGGCAAATCTACATTCAGGAATAAGCAAGCGGTTAATTGATACTAGAGCCATGGAAAAAATATTGGTTATAATCCCTATATACCATTGGCGAATGATAAACATATGTTCCAGCAGGATTGCTCATCACTTTTAACAAGACCTGTCAATTATTTCATGGCGTATAGCAAAAGCAGGAACCACTGCGTCTAATGCATAGTACAACTTAGTGCTGTATGAATATTGTAGCAGGAAAACAAATTTTCGGTTCCATCAATACATTCAACGGTAGACTTACCAGTTTATATTCACTCAATGCATAATAGTTTAAACAGAATGAAATGTTTCAAAGAAATTGAAAGTAAACTTTGTTAGGAGTCCTTGGGTTGTATATAAAATCCCTAGCCTAAGGTAGTCAGATGAGTGGTTCCTTTGGACGATTGTTATAACATTATTTTACAAATGGTTATCACTGCATTGCCAGAAAACAATTCAACTATCCTACAACTATTAATGGAAATATAGTGAAATACATTCTTTACAAAAAAAGTATCATAGCATGCACTAAATGAGTTGAATCCCTTGAACTTATCTGGATAAACATAAGATTCGAACACATCATCATCATCATCATCATCATCATCATCTTCATCATCACCATCATCATCACCATCATCATCATCTATTATCATTATTATTATTATTATTATTATTATTATTACAACATTATATATTGTGCAACATGCATGCAATAGGAAATAGCTATTAAATGAGTGTGTAGTTATTATGCTTTTACATACCGGTAAAGAGCACTTAAAACACTCCAGGAAATATTCTACATATGATATAAATATGACTATATCTTAATTTACCAGGTTTCAAAAATAAATAATTAATGTCGTATTAATGATATAGTTAAGATATTGTAGGATCAATGTCATTAGATAATTTGATAGTGTTCCTTTTATCAATAATGAATTTACAAGGCTTCCGAAACGTCGAGCTAATTGTTCAGTACTCGTGACCAATTAGCTTGACGTTTATATATCGGTCCTCATTAAGAACACTTGTTATATTTGCATTCCATTTGCTGGATTCCAAACTCATTGATGGGTGTTTATGGTCGACTGGAGATGTTAATTCAATTGAGGTCCCACCTATGGATTCACCATAGACTCTTTTCTTTCTAGTATTCATAATTAAAACATCATTTTATATGTTAAAGTAAAGTTTAATATTTGATAAAGTTTCATTGATTAAATCAAAATTTCAATTTCTACTGTGTCTTATATCCATGGTTTCTCATCCCGTATTTCAAAAACATTCCTTTTTTACATTGAAATGATTGTTTTGATTTTTACAAAGCAGAAATATTTAAGTCTAATCTGTATCGGATACTCTAGAAATTGTTTAGCTATCGTTACATTGACAAAAATAGACAAAAGTTCCTGTAAAGATTGACAAAACACAAGTACAATACACAGTTAAAATTACTTCAAAGTGCAAATAGAGATTAGCACGCGTTGTTGATTGCTACAGTTTAAATTAGATAGGAGTTTACATTGCACGCAATGTTTGAACCACCTGAAACACTTTTAAGATTGCAATAGAATTTATGTAATGTCTCTAGTGAACAGTTAAACCTTTGCATAGTTACACCAATTACTTACTAACATTTCCTCCTCTTTAAATATTCTCTTCCGAGGTGTACCGAAGAAGTGTTTTTGTGATTTATTTTTATTCTTTGTGTCGATATTTGCACGAATGTATACATCAACAACGGGGTTGCAAAATTACTTACGCATTCCTTATTAAACATTCAAATACATTCTTTTCCAAGAACGGGGAAAGAATAACTCTCAAACACTTTGCATGAATAAAAACGCAACAAAGCAAAAACTTCAAACGCATTAGCGTTTAAGATTTAGTTAGTTTACAAGTTTTATAAATTTTCCAACACGCCTTGAATTTTACTCAGCACGTACAAAATTCCATTAGAGCATTAAACACATTTGATATTTTACATTCCTGTAATCATCAAAACGCTCTCTGAAAATACAAATTACTAATGTTTATAAATCAGACTTGATATCTATGTTAGATATTTGAACTTTTTTTCTATAGTTATGTCGGAAAAATCCTTCATATATATATATTTACATACCGACTGTAATTTCCTTCATTACAGTTATACAGAATGACTGTTTTGTTATATCAATAAAATCAGTGATCTAAATGTTAACCGCTAGCTGGCGTAGGAATACCTGAATATCTAAGAAACCCTTTCCATGACCATGTTACGGCAGCGATTTGTCGGACAAGTATTTTCTGAACATATGAATGAATCAATAAAGATTAAAATAACACACATTGATTCCATATTTTTATTTCAAGCCATTACTTACCACAAAACAAACAAAAATCACTGAAAGAAATAGAAAACACAAGACTAGGCCTGCATCCGTAGCACACTGTAGATCTACATGCCCATGTCATAGGCCTATTGCGATAGATCTAGGTCATATTATGAAAAGAAACACAGGCCACAGAAATGAAAATTTGCTTTGTAGTTACGTTGCTTGTAAGTAAGTTGAAAAAGGGAGTCAGGTCTTGTGCAATTTTGTGCTGTATCTCTGATAAACAGCTTGCTTTTCCGTCACCATATAGGCTATTCCTGTCGGAAACAATTCGTCACTCGCACCGCGTGAAATCAACTCTCGGTTCACCTCAAATCCTATTAATTGCTAGGCTAATTACCAGGCCCATCTTGTTTTTCACAACCTGTAAAATTAATGCCGAGCATAAGAAGTGTTCATAGGTTTCTCAGTAAATTGACTGGACACTCTATATGATCAGCTGGTAAAAACTGAAGTCTGAATTGACATGGATCTATTATACTTTATAGGGCTACACGGATTTTCCATAACGAACGTGTCGATAATTATTTTTTAAACAGAACAATAACAATTTGTTATTTCACAACATAATCTGCATTTGTCTTGTTTCAATTGATTTGAAAGATTTGCTAGTAGGCTAGCCTATATACTTACGAAATCACCCCTTCACAGTTCACGGCATTTCCCACCTGATTCAGCGATTGGTAAAATATCAAATAGAATGGCTACTTCCAGTTGTCATCAACGAATATTAACAGTCACATTCAAACTTTCTGTGGTATATTCCACTGATAAAATATCAGAATTCAAACGAAAATTTGTTGTAAACAACGATCCTCTGTTGCTATCCAAATCGCCTATCAGCCATTTGCACACGGCCCATTTGCGCAATTCTCTGCTGACACATTTAACCCGCCATTACTAAATGGTGGAATATTAAAAATCGCGAACTAAATCTGAGAATAAGTATTCCAAATTGTCCATATCACTAGTTTCTTTCAAAATGATATCAAAAAATTAAACCTTAATTTCATTACTAATTGCGATCAGAAAAGAAAACTACTTCTGATGTCAAAACAGCTTTTGAGTCATTACGTCATATGACCCCCCCCCCCCCCCCGCAAAGTCAGTGTTCTGGAATGAATTTAATATCCAGTGGACTACAGTTTCACTGAAAAATGGTAATGTATATAAATATAATAGTTTCCATACTGAAATTAACCATAAACAACTCACGACGGTTGTAACCGGTCAACAGGGGATGCTTATGCCTCCGTGACACCTGATCCCACCATTGGATTTTTATAGATCCGTGTATGTCCGATTTTCACCTGATTTGTATATTGTCTCTCGAATACATGCATGTATTTGAGTTATGTAGAGTGTCCTAAAGGGAAACACCAGTAAACAAAATATTGATCCAGTTTATATACAGAATGAAGATTTTTTTTTTTTGGAAATGACGTGAAAAGTAAAAATAGGATCATTTTGATGAATTAATAGGCATTGAAATTATCCAATATATTCAAGATTGTAATAATATCATATATATTGAATATTGTATGCCACAGTTAGGTAAATTTTAAAGCGGAATTCAAAATTAAGATAATGGATAATCATAATCAATTATATCCATCCAACATTTTTTTTATTTTAGATTTGATGCAAATATCATGACCAAAATCTAACGGACAATATAGCATACTGTATACCTGCATATTTTCGCCTCTGGTCATTTTCGCCGTTTTACGATAGAAATTCGCCCATAACTTCGTGGATGGCATGTATGCCCATGCAACAATTACTTGAAAATTTCGAAGGGAGATAATGGCGAAAGATAAAAACAGCAGCGAAAATTTTCAGATAATATATATATATATATATATATATATATATATATATATATATATATATATATATATATATATATATATATATATATATATATATATATATATATATATATATACGTGTATAGTGTTCTGTTGTGTCGTTCCTTTCATACAAATCATTGGAGAATTAACCAAACTAAATTGTCCAAATTGAGAATTGAGACAAGCGATTACATCACAGGTGTATTTCAATTTGACGGGATGGCATTCGCCTCTACGTAACCGACAAGAATGTATAAGATACAATGTGGTTTGTTAATCAGAGATTATATGATACACTTGTGTATGACGAAATACTATTTAGATCACAGAGGTTTATACGTATATGAATCAAGCAGGAATCTTGGTTCTGTCTCAACTCATTGTAATAGGAGTGTTAGATTAACAAATACTAAACTAATACCTCACTTTTATTAACGACTATATGTGTCGATTTGCAGAACACAAACGTCGATCAAGCAATTCCTATTGGCTTTAACTACAGCAGTTAGTTATATACAAGACGAATTGAAAGTTGTTTTATGGCATTTTATCCTCCGTACGAGTTCCTGGTCAGATATTTAGGGTTAGGTCTAGGGTTAAATGCATATTGACCTAGGTTTACGACAGTTTACACTATAAAACCTGAATATAACTACCTCGGTTTGTACGAATTTATGCCCATAACGAATCAATAAACATTCCTAACTACACTTCTATATATTCTAAGTTAAAAAAACAATTTTACAAATATTTTGCTAATAACAATCCAATTTCTATGTCCCTTGACGTCCCAATCAACATCTTTTATAGAAGTATAAACGAAGTGATCAATGTCATTTATCCAAAAGTCAATTTTAAATCTTTGCTAAGCAAAAGCTAAATAAGGTGGGGGAAAAAGTAACAAAACACCTTCCTGTTTGCTTTTGACTTTCTGTGAGGTTCCGGTTTATCCTAGATTTAGAGTGATTTTGTTGTCTAGTCAGCCTTCTATGCTATACAATAAACTGTCCTTATAACGATTTGAACAATAAGATCCCTTGGAATTTGTTATAGGCGAATTTTACTGTATATGCAGATTTCACATATGAGGATAATCGAACGGGTAAAATCATTCTGTATATTGTGTATCTCTATCTATATTTATCTATTTTATCTTTGTTTTAATAATTTATTTATTTCACTGCCTTTAGATTAGTCGTTCATAACATTGTGATATGAATTAAGGACTGGATTATAGCGATGTAGGTACTTTAGATCAGTAGTAACAACATTGTGATATGAATTAAGGACTGGTTTATAGCGATGTAGGTACTTTAGATCAGTAGTAACAACATTGTGATATGAGTTAAGGACTGGTTTATAGCGATGTAGGTACTTTAAATCAGTGGTTCATAACATTGTGATATGAATTAAGGACTGGTTTATAGCAATGTGGGTACTTTAGATCAGTGGTAACAACACTGTGACATGAATTAAAGACTAGTCTAGGGCGGTGAAATTACTTTAATCCAATGGTAATAACATTGTAATATGAGTTAAGGACTGGCCTAGAGTGATGAAAATGCTAAAAGTGTGATATATTTTCTTAACCAGACGCCGCAGGAAGATAAATACATTTTTCTGACTGAAAACGTTTGTAAAATGTATTTTATCACCTATCATACATAGTGCAAATTGATCGTGGTACATATGATCTCTTATTGTGTACATAAAGACCACTGTTCCGTTCTATTTTCTATATCCATGTCCCTTGTCGTTACAGTATTCACTGTATAACTGGAAGTTTTCGCGCTTCATTACTTTTGCCCATTTGCAATGCCTTTGTAAAGCAAGAAGTTCAATTCATGTTCGGGACCAAAAATGGGTTCAAATTCCTTAGCTTATTAATGATAGAAATCGGACAAGTGGTTCACAAGCGTTATTTTTTTTTAATTTGGAGATTACGAGAGTACATGCTACAGTATAAGATACCAAACATTCGTATAATTCACTTCATACACACTCTCAAAGGATAATCTTTGTGAGACGTTCTAGAACAAAAGGAAAATATGATAGATATTGCAAAAGTAATATTTGTTGTTTCTTTGTCGAAGAAAGAATACTTTCTTTTGTTTCGACGTATTGAAGTTGGAATCGCTCCAGAAATATTGAACTTTCAAATACTATTACTCACACAATGAGGTACATTTCCCGTCTTAATGACCTTCGAATGGAAATCTTTAATGGTACATATTATTCGCATAATTATAAACCCGTTTATAATCCTAAGATTTGGTTGTCATATTCCTTACATTCAGCTATTTATTTACCAAAATTTTAAGAACAGTCGGACATTTGAAAATATTATATTATTGAAACGTTCCGTTGGTAGATGGCCCTTTACATCAAATTCATTATATAATGAATAACCTATAATATCTAATAGATAATGGACTTAGAGTTTCAAATATCCATTGGTACTTCTTCATTTTACATCTAACATCAGCATGTCAAATTGAAGAAGTAATATCCCTTTTCAGATACATATAGTGCTTGTATCTCGTGGACGATCCGATATACCAGGGCGTGTTCAACATATGATCATTTCATATTCAGAGGCAAACTACCTAAACCACTATTGCCACGAATATATGAGGAATCGTGTTTAAAATCAACAACAAATCGTATACTTGGTATAATAGTCATGTTTACGTATCATGTTACACTCACTAATTTGTTTAATTGTTTCGATTGGGTTTTACGACACACTCAACAATTTGCAGCAACCATTTTATTAGTAGAGGAGAGAACATGGTTACAATGTGCCCGGGAAGAGCCCAGCGGACTTCCGTAAACTGGCAAACTTATTTTTCCATGGGTGGGCCGCAAACCCGCACTTACTGGAGGATGAGAGACCTCACGGTTTAAGGCGTGATATTGTTGAAAATATTGGCGATCCATCCACATGTATACCGATTGTGATAAAGATGTATTCCTTCTCTGATTATGACTGTAGATATGGTATGTATACTCCTCCAGGACACCTGATCCCACCTCAGGAATTCCCAGAGATCTTTGTCCATGTTTGTCTTATTTTCAGCACACTGATAGAAAAAATGTACTTTTCACTGCACTCTTTTACTCTTTTGCCCTTCGAATGGTCATTTCACGGAAATTTGCCACTGAGTGAAACTAATCTGAAACCGGTATACATCTGAACTGTCTGTATTCATTATCGAGTTCTTAGGCGATGTCTTGTCACCCGTCCCTAAGCTTAAGGTCATATGAGAACGACTTCAAATAGTTTTGTAAGTGCAATTCATCTTCCTGGTCAACGGGGACGTTTAGGGCAACATACACTTTTTGCCAAGATTCAGTATAGTCAGTCGTGTACACTATGTAAACTCTTTTTGTATAAAGAGCGTTGCTTGCTGTTACATTCTACAAGTGGAGATTTGACTTAACGTCTTCAGTGAGACAAATTTTCAGATAAAATCAATCATACAGCTGACGTTATCAACGTTTTGCATTAACTAATGTTGCATGCTCATTTTTTTAAATTCCATATCTTGTTGCATATTTAAAACGCTTTAATATCTTACTTTGAATATACTATACGGGAAGTAGTTAAAGGTATTCAGGAAATCATATCCGGGAACAAAACCTCAAACGTCACAGATAATACATTTTAACAAACATATCACATATTGAAAGACTGATATAAACTATCCTCTCCAAACGATGCCTCGTTATCAGCTTCGAACTGGGTATCAGTAAAAGTAATACATGTAAAAGTATTTTTAGAAGAAACAATAAAATACCATCTCAATTATCGCATTCACATAGACAGTTTCGGGTTAAGTGCTTTTAAGACTCATCATCCCACACTTCAGTGTAAATAAACCACTAGAAATCTTAATATTCTGACTAACATCGGCTTATGTTGTACTGCAAATGTTGTTCATTAAGGCGTGATAAAATTACGTGTAATCAGAATATTTTAATTGCCTTTAAATCATAAGATTCGAAAAACACGTTTTACCGATGATTGATCGAGATTCACTCCCTTACCACGTGTTGTTGCAATGAAAACTAGCCATTACTACAGTTAGTGCTAGAGTATCTTTGATCTCTTGTTTTTCAAACGAGATTAATTGTAAATGCGTCTTTTCAGCAAATCAAAATAATAATCAATTTTGTATTCATGTGGGTTCGTCATCATCATAACTTAGATGATTTTTTTTATCATTATTACCATTGTTCATTTGGTTAATCATTAAATGTTAAAATCTTCATCATTATCGTCGTCGTCGCTTGTTTGGCCTATATCATTTTATAATAATCATCATCATCATCATCATCATCATTTACTCGAAAGTTTTCCAGTGCACGTAGCAAACGGTTATTACACCATTTATTAGTTATAACCCTAACCTTAGTGCTCTATCACCACCGTCCATAACATAAATACCATCCAGTGATATAAATTTTCTTGGCATTCGTAATTGAAGTGTCATTTACAATTTATTTCGACACTAAACATCGTGTGAAGTATTATGATTCATACTACCGTATTTGATCTCGGCAGAAAGACGTTGCACCTTTTGGTGTGCAGACGTCGATATTGTTCTGCACGGGATGCCTTTCACTGTGTAAGTAATTTAATATGATGGGAAAGAGAATTTACCATCAACATTATTACCTTTAAATTTTGAATAATGAGTTCAAAACGTCGACCGAGAAAAACGTGTATTTTATGGAAAGTGATACGAAACGTGGTGATAGACAATACTAAACCGTAAAATTTTAACGCATTTTAGAAATATTCTTTTTTTAAAAATGATCCTATAAATATTGTTTTTCTTTGTTTTGGTTTATGGTTTTAATACAAATTCCCGTCGTGATCGTTCAAACCTCTAGCTCATAAATATAGTTTAGTGATGATCTGGAGGCGTGTTTCTGTCAAAAGGTGTATTTACACTGAAATATAAATGAATACAATAAGAAAACATTGCGCACTCAAAGAAAAAATCAAAATACTGTTTACTGTCCACTCCCGTTTAATTTTCACCATTTTCGTCCTCAGATGAGAGGGCGAATTTAAATTTAAAGCGTAATTTTCAGGCTAAATAAAAGAATCACAGCATGCATGCCAACCGTTGGACTGGATTGTGAAATCGAAAGATGATACTGTGTTAGCGATTAATTTCCATCGATTGTAAATTTTACGTTTTGCTCTCTTCTGACGCGATCGCGGTTTGTTTAATTCGCAGATCGGGTGAAGCATGAAATAACGTCAGGTGCAACACATGAAGTCCGCAATTTGTTCATAATGAGTGAATGATCTTTAGTTTTATCCTACAATAATTTGTTCATAATGAGTGAATGATCTATAGTTTTTGTGTTTAATATCATTGTGTAGACATAGGAACTAGTCGTCTGCACTTCACTAAATCCAGTTTGGTCAGATTTATAAAATTGGGGGGAAATGTCATTGTCTTATCATAATTTCATATATCATAAAGTCCCATTGCCTCATGTAGGTGCAATGAGACTTTCTGATATAACAGTAGAATCCATAGACATAAGTATGCCAGTAACATGCACACGCTATAAAATGTTATAATTGAAGTAAAATTATAAAAAATCTCAGATTCCAAAGTATCAATCAATAGAATGTCCATGACATATATACAAATCCGGTAATAATGGACAAACACGGACCTCTGGAAACCAAGAGGTGGGATCATAAGCGACGATTCCAAGTGTTCAACAACGTAACCCTGTGTTCGTAGTTTATTGGTGAGTCGTTTGGCTCTCAGAACACAACATTCATAAGAGGAGCATGTCTTGGCATATCGGATAAGTTGTGAAATGAAGACGCAAAAGGCAGGAGAAGATGGAATGTTCTCATGAACGGGGAGTTCTTGATATGGAAATTGAAATCGTCGCGTTTGTCATAAAGGGAAGTGTGAAGTTGAATGTGCTTCCCAATCGACAGGAGTAGGCCTAAATCTAGGTCAGAAGCAGATGCGTTGCGCTCTGTCGTCTCGTTGGTCTCAAGGTCAGCAGAAAACATCTGGTGGAAGTAATTCTGAAATTCGGAATTATTTATAGAAAGGACATCGTCGATGTACCTGTAAGTAAAATAGAACCAAGATGCTGTTTATTCCCTGTGGGGAACTGAGATTGCATAAATTCCGCGACATGTGAATACAAAAAGAGAGTGCACAATTGGTACCCATTGGAATGCCGACAATTTGCTGTAAATCCTTTCCCGCAAAAAACAAGAAGATCTTGTCTAATAGAAACTCCAGCATCTAGATGATACCGTCTTCAATATACATGTTATTAGAATCAGAGTGTATTGGAAATACATATTGCTCACAGATCATAGAAACGATCGTTTTGGTCTCATTAGTAAAACTTTAACTTTTGTATTGTTTATAATACCTATTACGATATGAGCACACTTATTTTCGTATTAGAGAGCAAAGGTAGTCTTATTGACAAAAAACTGTCCTAAGCATTTGTTTTGTCCCTTTTTAGCAGAACTATAATTAGTATCATATGTATTAAATATGAATATGGTCAAGTCAACTTCATTTATTTGTGTATGATTTCTTTATACCTCGAAATTCTAACTGCCGTTTAGTTTTTGTCATTTCTATCATTAAATGAGAGGGCGATCAAATATTATGTCATATATTTACTGCAAACGTTTTGCACACCAAAACTTTAATCCCATGGTTACCATTTACGACACTTTACCAATGGAGTCTTAAAGTGTTCCCATTAGGTTTAAGTAAAATGAATGGATATTGTTTATAACAAACAGTTTGATGCAATGTACTAACGTTGCCAATAGTGGCAAAATATATGAGTCAATATACATGAATAATGGTGAAACACGAACTTTATATAATTCATATATGGAATTGGTGTTTCATGGAAGAGTGAGGTTCCCCTTCATGGATCAAATCATGATATCACTATTTCTTTCGGAAATATACTTTTATAGTAAATTCAGGCTCAACTGAATTATTGTCTTATTAACAGAAACGATCGCCTTCAGCATTTGTTTTGGCTTCTTATAACTATACCTCTATAACTTTGTACAACTATAACTCTATAACTCTGTACAACTATAACTATAACTGTACAACTATAACTCTAAACTCTGTATAACTATACCTCTATAACTCTGTACAACTATAACTATAACTCTGTACAACTATACCTCTATAACTCTGTACAACTATATCTATATAACTCTGTACAACTATAACTATAACTCTGTACAACTATAACTCTATAACTCTGTACAACTATAACTCTATAACTATGTACAACTATAACTCTATAACTCTGTACAACTATCACTCTATAACTCTGTACAACTATACCTCTATAACACTGTACAACTATAACTCTATAACTCTGTACAACTATAACTATGTATAACTATACCTCTATAACTCTGTACAACTATAACTCTGTACAACTATACCTCTATAACTCTGTACAACTATACCTCTATAACTCTGTACAACTATAACTCTGTACAACTATACCTCTATAACTCTGTACAACTATAACTCTATAACTCTGTACAACTATAACTCTATAACTCTGTACAACTATAACTATAACTCTGTACAACTATAACTCTATAACTCTGTACAACTATACCTCAATAACTCTGTACAACTATAACTCTATAACTCTGTACAACTATAACTCTATAACTCTGTAGAACTATACCTATATAACTCTGTACAACTATAACTATAACCCTGTACAACTATACCTCTATAACTCTGTTCAACTATAACTCTATACAACTATAACTCTATAACTCTGTACAACTATAACTCTATAACTCTGTACAACTATAACTCTATAACTCTGTACAACTATACCTCTATAACTCTGTACAACTATACCAATATAACACTGTACAACTATAACTCTATCACTCTGTACAACTATAACTATGTACAACTATACCTCTATAACTCGGTACAACTATAACTCTATAACTGTACAACTATAACTATGTACAACTATACCTCTATAACTCTGTACAACTATACCAATATAACACTGTACAACTATAACTCTATCACTCTGTACAACTATAACTATGTACTACTATACCGCTATAACTCTGTACAACTATAACTCTATAACTGTACAACTATAACTCTGTACAACTATAACTCTATAACTGTACAACTATAACTCTGTACAACTATACCTCTATAACTTTGTACAACTATAACTATAACTCTGTACAACTATAAAATTGGTTTATGAATAAAGTCATTAGTGATAGTTAACATATATTTTGTGAATCTTTTTCTCTATGGCAAATTGAAATTGATATTACTTATGACTGGTCCTTGAACTTACAGTTAATTAAAATATCTGATTGCATTCAACTTGTTGCACCGATAGCATACAACATTGATAAATGTAAACAATATCGCACACAGAATGTTCTTAAAACATGTGTTATTAGCTACGAGATTGGAATGCGTTTTGCCTGTACTTGTGTCAAGTTGACTTTTTATTCAGCACAACGCGATGTAAAGAATAAATAACAGGAATAAAGCATGCTTATTTCACATTTTTTCATTTGGATTTGACTGTGGACTCACGGCTGTTGTGACCGATCAACGGGGATGCTTACTCCTGTATGACACCTGATCCCACCTCTTCATTTCAAGAGGTCCTGACGCGTGTTTGTCCAATTTATACCAGATTTGTAAATTACCCTGGACATCATTAAGATCAACACTTTGGTATCTGATCTATCTATATCTAATCTCTCGTTGTGTTTTAAGATCTTGTTACTATTCTCTCTCGTTGTTTTTCAAACATTTTGTTTCTATTCTCTGTCTCGTTGCTTGTTAAAGACTGTCTTACTATTCTATCTCTCTCTTTGTTTTTCAAATACTTTGTTACTATTCTCTCCCGTTGCTTGTCAAAGACCTGTTTTTCAAAGACGTTGTTACTGCTGATCGACAGTTGGTATACATAAACCCAGTACCTGGTGTTTCGGTATCAGCTGTTAATCCTAAACTTAAGTAATATTTCGCACTGATAATACCTTTCAATTCAAAATTCTTCAAAATCTAAGATAGTCATCTTTTCACAGTGGTAGACGGATTTCGCTATACATTTATATTTATTAGTTGGCCTTGTATGATAACACTGTCTCTGTAGAAATTATGCATCCGTTATAAATTGTAGCTTAGCTGATGAAGTCTAATACGGCGTTTCGGAGATCCGGAACGGTCTAGAAATTACAACGCATTGATCATGTAACTTTGAGAAAAGGGGCGCTTTGGTCGGGTTGAATACAAATTAACCATGGAGGGTAGAGGAAATCAATATATATACTGTATATATATATATATATATATATATATATATTATATATATATATATATATATATATAATATATATATATATATACTCAAATATATATATAAAGCAAGTGCTGATATGTGGTGCCATGTTGTCAAAGTTCAGATAGTGAAAAATCGGATTCCAGAGAGAACCTATACTCTAGTCATGTGACATTTTTTGAGAGAAAAATAAATCAGATAAATATCAGTGGACGACAATTCATTCAAACGATTTTTCTAATAAAAATATGAACTTACAACTGAAGCGTATTTATAGCCTTTAGGTCTATGATACGCCGTCACCGACACTGATGAAAACTTTGAGTCAAATCAGGAGTATACACCTAGCCAACAACTCTAAGATATAGGAGAATGTTTGTAAGATATAATATTTATTATAGGACTTTTTGTATCAATCTGAAGTTATCATTTATCAGCTGATACGAAACTTTGGTATATTTATGATATTTCATAACAGCTAGGTCGTTGCCACTGTTGGTAGACCGCTTGATTCACCGAGGGTATACATATAGTATGATATACCTAGTACCTGGTATTTCGGTACCAGGTAATGATTTTATATTAAAGTAATATTTCCCACTGATAACATCGATTAAATTCTTCAAAACTTATTGTCACACTACACCGTTTAGAGCTATCGGACGTCGAATGTATAGGGAAAAAGCCGCAGAAAGTTATACGGTGGCGAAAGGTGCTCTCGCAATCGATGTATGGAACGCATATAACAGACAAAACCCACAATGAACGCACGATCAACGCACAAAACGTACAATGAATGCACGATCAACGCACATATACGGGACATACAACGTTCATTCAACGGACATCACTGTATTAGTAACGGACTTGTAAGGTAAAAGGAACGGACGAAATGTATTTCTACCAGTCACGTAACATATAGATTCTGTTCACATAACTAACGAGGTCCAATTGGGCATCCAACAGATCAAAACGTGCCTAGATTAGGGCAGCGACACTCCATAATATATTGATAAATGAACTCAAAACTTTAAGAAAGTCCTTACCCATACTATGCAGGAAGACAAATGATAGTTATAATACATTTGGCAGACGACTGCAGTCTAGGTGACTTGTAGCAAAATCATCCAATTAACGCAAAGAACCCCTACAATCCTAGATTATTCAACATCAGAAAGTCCTTACCCATACTATGCAGGAAGACAAATGATAGTTATAATACATTTGGCAGACGACTGCAGTCTAGGAGACTTGTAGCAAAATCATTTGTCCAGTGGACCAACGTTTCACATCCGTTATTAATCAGTTCTGATGTGTTCCTTGTCAGTTATCGTAAGTTGGACATACGTTACATATCCGGTAGTAGTCCGGTCGTGTATTAGGTCTACCGTACAAGAACGGATGTAAACAGGACAAATACCGAATAAGGAACGCACGAGTAACGAACAAAACGAACACCAGGGCATTACTACCGTACACTTTAAGTGACAACTCTCTACGATGGTGTACGTACCAAATGGAACGTACATCGCCGGACAAAGAACGCAGACGCCGCATAAAAAACGGAAAAGAAACGTATGCGAACGGATTGAAAAGTTTGTTATACGTTCGACGTCCGTTAGCGCTGTACGGTGTAGTGTGAAAGCAGCTTTAGTCATCCTTTTACAGTCATACTCTTAGACGGATTTTGCTATACATTTAGATTTCTTATTTGGCCTTGTGTGATATCACTTTCTTTTAAGAAAATATGCATCTTGTATAAAGTGGAGCTCAGTCGATGAAGTCTAATTCACAGAAACGATCGTCTTGGGCATTATAACTTTGGTATTATGATTATAATATCTATAACCACTGTGTCGTTGCCACTGTTGATGGACCCTTTGAGTCACCGAGGGTATACAAAAACTCTGTACCCGGTATTCCGGTACAATCTGAGAATCTTATACTAAGGCAATATTTCGCATTTACATTCTAAATTCTTTAAAAACTCTTTTTACAGTCCTTAGAGTGAGTTTGGTATACATTTAGATTTATTATTTAGCCATTATGTGATACCACTTTCTCTTTAGAAATATGCATCTTTTATAAATTGCAGTTCTAACGATGAAGTCTAATTGACGGAAAGGATCACCTTGAGCTTAACTTCTTTGGTAGAATGTCTGTGATATTTACAATTTTCTCCCGCATTGCGTTTCAATGAAATTTTTCACAATTTCCTCTCGCTGGTTTTCAAAGCTTTTGTTACTATTTTATCTCTAGTTGTTTTCCAAATCTTTGATACTATTCTCTCTAGTTGTTTTCCAAGTTTTTGATACTATTCTCTCTAGTTGTTTTTCCAAGTCTTTGTAAATATTCGATCTCATTATTTTTCAAGTGATCATTCTCTTAGACTTTGTTACTGTTCTCTATTTTTGTTTTTCAAAGACTTTATTACTACTCCCTCTTTCCCGTTGCTATTCAGAAACTGTGTTACTATTCTCTTTCGTTATTTGTCAAAGACTTTGTCACTATTCTCTTTCGTTACTTTGTCAAAGATTTTGTCACTATTCTATCTCGTTGTTTTTCAAATACGTTGTTACTATTATCTTTCGTTGTTTGTCAAAGCCTTTGTGACTATTCTCTGTCGTTGGTTTTTTTAGACTTTGTTACTCTTCTCTCTCGTTGTTTTTCAAATACTTTATTACTATTCCCTCTCTTCCGTTGCTGTTCAAAAACTTTGTTACGATTCTCTCTCGTTGTTTTGTCAACGACTTTGTCACTATTTTCTCTCGTTGTTTTTCGAATACGTTGTTGCTATTCTCTCAAAGACTGTCACTATTTTCTCCCGTTGTTTCGTTGTTTTGTCACAGACTCTGTCACTATTCTCTCTCGTTGTTTTGTCACAGACTCTGTCCCTATTCTCTCTCGTTGTTTTGTCACAGACTCTGTCACTATTCTCTCTCCTTGTTTTTGAAAGACATTGTTACTTTTCTCTCTCGTTGTTTTGTCAAAGACTTTGTTACTTTTCTCTCTCGTTGTTTTGTCACAGACTCTGTCACTTTTCTCTCTCCTTGTTTTGTCACAGACTCTGTCACTATTCTCTCTCGTTGTTTTTGAAAGACATTGTTACTTTTCTCTCTCGTTGTTTTGTCAAAGACATTGTTACTTTTCTCTCTCGTTGTTTTGTCAAAGACTTTCTTACTATTCTCTCTCGTTGTCTTGTCAAAGACTTTCTTACTATTCTCTCTTGTTGTTTGCCATAGAAATTGTCACTATTCTCTCTCGTTGTTTGTACTTTGGTAAGGTAAAATAATGTAAAAAAAAAAGAAATTGAATTCAACTGAATTGTAAAATCGAACTGTCAGTAGCACGAACTGTATCATTTTACAGTAAGAAAGCTAAAGAGGTGATATATTACATCAGTTTAATTGACAGTGTATAGTTACTACTTATCTAGAAAACAAAACAAGAAATAAACATGCTAGGAACAGAATTCAAATGAATGAAGATATTCTAAGAAAGATAACTCTGCAAACTTAACACTGTTCAATGTGTTTGCGAGATGATTGATAATGAATGGTCTTACTGCTGGTTATTCCCCTTTGTACCCGTGTTATTAACAGAAGACTTGTAAATGGTATTTTAGAAGGCGAGTAGAACCCAAGATTTTTTGTTGATCTATTTATCGATTTTGGAAACCTAAATTTCGATGATAACGCCTGTGCGTTACGCGTGTAGTAATAATGTCCCATGTAGCCCACAGTCACTAAAATTTGTCATTGTATGAGGGTGTGGACAAGCGCTCGAGGCCCATCACCATAAAACTTGAGAGTTTACTCAAGTCAGAGAATATTCTCAACTTGGTCTGCTCAGCTTATAAGATTTCAGGATTAACCAAATTGAGTAATTTATTTTTGCTTAAGAAATTATTGTCCATTTTACTTAAGATGGCGGGTGGATTAACCTAGATTATCATACAGGTGATTCTACTCACTTTTCGGTTATGTCAAGCTACACGGGAAAAAACGTTTTATTTCTCACTTGATAATCTCTTGTGTATGGTGACAGAAGGCGATTACTCTAGTCATAGTAATTTTAATTTTATGCTTCATTTAACCTATAATTTAAACTTGTCCAGATAAAAAATTAGTTCACACGACTCCAACCCGCCGGGTTATATGGATTTTAAAGGAGCCGAAATATTTTGTATATCCATGATTTACATTTTTAAAAAATGTCTAGTACGCTGCTAGATAAAGGTGAAGTAACGCTTTTCAGCTATATTATGGACATGTGTGAAGGAGCGTTTTGGAATTTTCATATCTTACGCAAAAACAGGAAACTGTTAGCCTACTGCTTGTGTTAAACTTTTAGCCGGTTTGGAATTATCTCCTTGATCCTGTTCATTATGAATTTTCAGTGTTCAGTCGTTAAATTAGTCTTCTCTTGACATCACATGCTTTTTGTCATCCAGAGGATTTGACTGAATTCGAAAGCACGACTGCTCTATCTAACGCGTTATGACCTACATTGGCCTGACACGTATATCCGTTTATTTTTTGTTTGTTTGTTTGTTTGTTTATTGTTGTTTAACGTCCCACTCAACAATCTTCCACTCATATGGAGATGTCACCAAATGTCGGTGAAGGGCTTCAACCTTTGGCCTATTGAGCAGTGAGGGTTCTTCAAAATGCCGACACCTACTGTGACACGGGACCTCGGTTTCTTTTGTCTCATCCACTGGACAGGAAACCAACCTGTCTCCGGTTGGACTCGAACTCCTCACGATCAAGAGTCGAGCGCGCTACCGACTGAGCCAGGCCGGCTGTGATTTTTTTTTTTAATTTTGTAGTCCTACATTTGTGTAGAAGTCTGTTTACTTTCTTTCTAATTATATATAAAGTGGTATGGAATTAGGCCAAATTTTCTGCCCCGATTTTAAGCGATGTTTTTTGTGGTATAATCAGTTTTTAACAGAAAAAAAATCGCTTAAAATCAGGGTAGAAAGCTCGGCCTAGTTTGGAATATGATTATGTCAATCTCTTTTTATGAAAAATGCAAGTATTAGTAAGTGCCGACCAGCGTCATTTCCAGAACGTCATCTTCTTTTTCATAGTAAGAGGTGTCCACAAAAATAATTACTGCAAAGAAAAATATTGCTCTTTCTCAGAAATACAGCTTCAAACTAATTTATAGCAAAAATCTCATGAAATTAAATAGATTTTCTTTTTCTTCTTCTTCTAATTATATAAATTTTCACACAAATTGATGAAAGATTGATTTTGTGATAATTTTCTAAAAAGGTCCATTTGATATAGGAAGCTAGGGGAAAGTTATATGTTATTTGACACAATATTGTGTGTAGTGTTGTAGCCTCAATGTTCATTTAATTTGTATCCTACCTTACTTACTTCAGAGCTGAAACAACTTAAGGGAGTAAGCTTCTCTTTGTAACTATCCCATGAATTAATTTGAGCTCCGGTGTATCTTTCTTAGATCAAAACTAATGAAATAAAATTATATATTGTGACATGCCAAAACTGAAGAAACTTTTTATTTTATTTTTTCTATATATTTCATATGAAAAGTCCTCATTTTTTCAAATAACTATCACTAAATCATATCCCATCATCAGTTTCATTACAATTTTCCATATTAATGATTGACTCTACTATCCTACCTACTATACTTTCTCGTTTTCTATATTCCCAGCCTTTACCTTTTCTCGCTATTCTATGCATCTTTTGATTTCCATATACTGTACATATGTTTCAGTAATACCATCGCGTGTTACATATACTTATTGTATACTGTATTATCTGGAGAAGGCCAAGTAAGTTGCCCAATCCAACTGATAATTTTCAAAAAAATATGTTTAAACCAATGATTTATATTTTGAAGTCTGTGTTTGTTTTGTTATAAATTTCCATAGCTTTGTTTAATAGAATAGATGTGTTTTGCAGGATACAAAATTTAGTGTCTCTGTTTTATAAGTGTAAATAAGGAATGGTGATATATAATTATTTGTCAAAAATGACTAAATCTTGGAAACGAAAAATGTTTACATTATAAACAAATTCACAATGAAACTGTTGGATATTGTGAGTTTAATGGTATTAGTTTTGTCAAAGTTGTTTCAGGAATGGCTTTCAGTGAATATTTTGAAAAATTGTGAATATAAAATCAGCAATATATAAAGCTTTATATATAGCTGATAAAATGTGTAAAGATCTAATCATCATTGAAAGATAAAAGTCTACATAAAAATTGTTGTATTAAAGGGGCCTGTTCTGTGTTTTAAAAAAAAAAAACTTTTTACTACTTGTACTTGATGTACTATAGCAAATAAGAGCTATATACAGGCATAAAACGTCTTATATTCCTATAGATCTATATTATGTGAAAATAAGGCCAGGACCCATGTGTGGTATTAATATATACCAGCGATATATAAAGCTAATAGCTTTATATATCGCTGTATATACAAATAGTGCTAAATCTTGGTTTGTCTAGCGATTATCACAAAATTTATATGAATTTAATAATTTATATGTCTGTGTATATCGTTTTTGTTTTTGTATATCGATTTAAGTAGCAAAAAAGAAAAAAAAAATGAAAAAGCGCATCTAATTGGCCTAATGCACCTTTAATTTTGGCGTGTCACTGGATATTTCGAACTCATTACAAATACTTTTGAAATTTAATACAGTAAAACAGATATCAAATTGATAAACTTAAATATTTTCTTTTTTGTCATAAGAGTATGTTGCCAATCACAGTTCAAAAGGCCTTTAAAAATCCAAAGCTATCAAATGCATGATAAAGCTCCTGAATATTCATGATATGACGTCAGGCTAAACGAATTCCAATATCGGTCACACATGCGCACTACACACTCCAAACTGCAAGCTTGCTTCCGGATCATGTAATGTTTCAGAGTTTCAACAACCGGTAAACAATATCAATAGCGAATTCTTTTATTATAGGCCTAGTCATTAACAGACGTGTAAGTATTTTTCATTTATATTCTGGTGATAAACGTCACACATCACATTGTCTTGCTCATGTGTCATTGTCCAATATCAGACAATTGCTTAATTTTATTCCTTGGCAAGGAAAAACCGAAAAATTAAATCAATGCACCACGAAAAAACAGCGACGACGTATATAAAATGTGCCACGAATAAATGAATATCATTATCATCAGGTGAGTTCTCCGGGTTAATGTTAAATGTGTTTCCTCGCAGCAACCTATTATGCGATCGCCAAACCACATTGAACATGTTGAAAGTCGGTGAAACAAACTTACAAAGTCAAACATGTGGCTGTGTGTACATGACAACATGTGCCGTGTGGAGCAGTCGGGGAACGATCCCCGATCCCCGACCCTGTCCGACCTTAAAGTTAAAGTCTTAATATTCGGGAGATACTTAAGACCTGGATTTGTCCTGAACGTGAACTGAAATGTACTGAAAGGATTTTATATGTATTTAACAATCTGTGTCATACATTGTATAACCTATAATTTATTAATTTGTTTGCCCTTCCCAGACTGACGCCAAAATTAAATATACCCTTTAACTGAGGTCCTGTGACTTTTGGGGGCAAAATGATACATATACCTGCAAAAATATAGATGTCATTATAGTTACTGATTGTTTCTTAACGTAATTTTCCGGGAATCTATCATTTTGCCACTCAAAGTTACAGGACCACAGTTACAGTAGGAGTCCATTGGAAAATGAAAAACAAAATTTTTTATACACTCGAGTTCTCAGTTTTCGTGGTAGTATAGTCCAGTCCCATAGACCCTTTCATGTTAACAGCGGTCCTGTGACTTTTGGGGGCACATTAATACATATACCAGCAAAAATATAGATGTTTTTATGGTAACTGATTGTTTCTTGGCGTAATTTTCCGGAAATCTGTATCGTTTTGCCACCCAAAGTTACAGGACTGTAGTTATCATGAAAGGGTTTATTGTATACTAGCACTCTGTTGTGTTATATATATTTTTTCAAAACTCCTCCATCATATTTTGGAAGTTTGTTATTAGTGGCAAAACAATGGAGTCATATTGTTGCAAGATTCTCATGTAAGTAAATGACAAGATTATATTTTCCAACTATTTTTTATAAATATGGCAGCCTTTTGAAAAATCTATGTTATCACCTTCCTTATGTTTAAATGGGCCTCATATTCTAGAATTCTGCCAGACAGAAACTACTTTGAGTATTTGATAGTTATTGTCAAATTCCCACATAACTCTATAACATTAAGTTCATATAACCAAGTATAAATCTTAAAACACTAATCAATGATATATATATATATAGAACCTATATGGCTGCACTAATAAGATACTTTTGACATGGTTATTAGTAAACATAAAATATCGGTATGTCATTTTTTTATGTCTGTACCCTAATAACAAGACATGGGTATTCTGTAATCAGGAGTGATTAGATGAAGACAATGCGTAAGGCACTCCAAAATCAGATAAATGAGTAAAATTCACCAATAGTTTTTCTCAGTTTAACCTTTCTTGTTAAGTCAAACCTATTTTTTCTTAGTTTTTATAGTAACCCAATTTATCTGGAGAGAAAAAATAGGTTTGACTGGGCCAAACTCACATGTTTACTTACTAATTAAATTAAATGGACCTTTAAATAAACCACAGGAGATGAAAAAACATTATGGTTTATATTGTTCCAAAAAATATGGTGCACAAAATATCATTCATGCATAAAATCAAAGATATGAGTTTTTGGTAATCGTAAGTTTTAATGAGGTATAATGCACTTGATATACTGAAAAAAAATACATTGTGTACACATGCTTGAAATATATTGCTGGTTAATTTCAATAAAGGGTACCACTGTCATGTTGTAAATTTTGAATTTACTGTCACAATAAAACATCCGCTTTTTTACTGAGAAAATGCATGTAATTTCCCGATTTTCAAAATTAGCAAAAACTTGCAAGAATCATCCAATTTTATTTCAAATAAGAACAACACTGACAATGAAAACATAAATTTTTTCACATTTTGTACCATTTATATAGACCCTTTCACGATAACTGCGGTCCTGTAACTTTGAGGGAATAAGTGATACAGATTCCTGGATAACAGCGTTTATATTTTTTGGGGGGATCTGTATTATTTATTCCCTCAAAGTTGCAGGAACGCAGTTATTGTGAAAGGGTCTATTACACGTGAGTAGATAATTGGTCGAATTTTAAATTACTTTTAATTTGGTAAAATTAGGTTTTGCAAAAATAGTAACTTAAAATCGGAGCAGACAAGTGGCGTAGGGTGAGTACTAGTACTGATGACTTATTTATTATGCAACCAGTGCTCCAGATAAGGGGAGTAGGAGGGTAAAAAATTGAAAATCAGCTTTGGAACTTAGAACAGGGGTAAAATTACTCATTGGAAATCAGCGCCATTTTTATATGTTACTGTAACACCATCGTAATTTCCTGGTTTGTTCTTGAACCCTCAAAGTTCCCTTAATTCAATATATAATTATTGTATACATACATGTACTATAGATTAAAGGTTTATAAAAAAAATTAAATAAAATACAGCTGTTTTAACTACATTTGAAATCATATGGAAATTCATATTAAAAATCTATAAATTGTAATACAATAACATGTTTTTAGAAATATGGATGCAAAACTGAAAAGTTACTAAATACATGTAGCCTACTAATTAATGCCTCAAATTCATTTATTTAAAAATTATATCTATTTTATCTATTTCAAGTATTAAAGTACTTTATCATATGTAAGATTTACATAAAGATTCGTGTAAATAAATCATTTTATATAACTATCATTAGTACTTTCATTATTATTTTTTAATTTCCAAAATTCAAATGAAAGTCGGGTTTGGTATCCCTTCTATAATATATATTTCCGGAAGTACTCATAAAGTGATGAACGATGTTGTCTTGTTGATTCTAGATCTATATTAGAGGTAAAGATTTTCCTGATTTATTATAAATAAAATGATGAATCAGTTTCTTGTTTTTCTTGTGGAATTGCACTAGAACATAAGAATTAAAAATGGGCATCAAAAAGGAAGCAAACTGGTAGAAATAGGTCGCATGCTTGGTTTATTTACACAAACGATCTCGAAAGACATCAAGTATTTAACGCGTCCACTAGGACGCAATAGATCTTATTTTAGGCGTCATTTAGGATTTTTACGCATAAATACGCAGGATTTTTACATCAGGGAAAACCCTGACATACCATAACATTACTGAGTTGATGTTCCATCAACTCATAAAAATTGAATAATTAGTTTATTTTACTAATTTAATTAATGTATTTCTGTCCATGTAATACTAGCACTCTTGAAATCTGACGTATACAAACTTTACAGTTGTAATTATTCATTCTGTAAAGAAATACATGTATAATGTAGTTAGAACTACAAAAATACAAGTAAATGGACACATGTTTACAAACAAAACAAATCTTCATTAAAACAGTGAAGACAAGATAGTTTAAGGAAAAAATATATCAGAACAAAACTACTGTAGAGTCAATGCAAAAAAAAATGTTGTTACAGGTCTGACTGTATGTGCACCCAAATTTTTGGAAAATGGACAATAACCCAGTACATGTACTATTAATATTTTGATAGAACCAGAATATTGTGCCAGTTTGTTCTGGTAGACCTGTATATATACAAGTATATTGTACACTGTTATAATTTACATACATACAAATTACAAGAACATGTGGTTAAATTAAAAAGTGCATGTAAATAAATATACAATGTACTGACAAGTATTATGGTATATTTAATTGATTATTGTATTCAATATCTCAGTTGTTTCACTTTGATTGAATTGACCATGTTGAAAACGAGGTGTTTAAATACTTTTAAATACATGTAGGATATTGCCAAACAGGTCTCCTGAACTATATATACATGTATATAGTATACATTATTTATATACAGTGAACCCGCTTTACAACGACATTCATTATAACGGAATATTCGGTATCCGACAAGAATCGCTTGGGAACAAATGTACATGTAGTGATGTACATAAAAAGTACTCATTACAATGGAGTATTTGGTATCCGACTCCGACATTAGATTCGGGGAATAAATGTACAAAACTCAATGTAAATAAATTCTTTACAACGACTTCACATAGAAGCCACCTGCTGATTCGGCTATTGTTATCAGTCTTGATTTTCTGTACTGCAGTAGGCCTAATGTTTATAAAACAGGATTCGTTAGAACTGAACCGACATTAAAATACAAGCTGCGTACAAATTGAAAAAAAGATAATTAAATAATTAAAAATAAATACAGATAGTTGACAAGTTCCGTTAAGCTACATGTCCGTGCCGATGTGGTTACAATGGCGTACCTTTAAATTACTTCAATTTTTTTGCGATAGCCGTAGACATTTTAGTAAGATTTTATTTATGGAAGGCTTTTTTAAATTAGATTGTATCAGCAATCTCTGCGCTTTTTATTTAAGCAATAAAGAATCTAACTCGGAATCAGGTACATTCGGGCATTTTGTACATGAACCGTGCATTTTACGACGTCACCCATTTACTATATGCGACCGAAAAATAATTGTGCATAGATGTTTACAAGATTATCTTGCATAAATATGACAATTAAATGGGTGAAAATTGTATGAAATAACATAATAAGAACAGTTATGACTTTTAGTTTTATTTATATGCATAAATGATACTCAAGTGAGCTAACTACAAAATGCCCACCGCATCAATTTCGTTACAGTGACAAATTCGATATAACGTCAGTCCTATGTGGGAACAAACATGGTCGTTGTAAAGAGGGTTCACTGTATATATATATATATATATATATATATATATATATATATATATATATATATATATATATATATATATATATATATATATATATATATACATACATACATACATACATACATATATATATATATACATATATATACATACATACACACAGACACATGTATATGAGAATTCTGTGTCAGTGTAGATGTATAATATTGGTTTGGCATTCATTCAAAAATTCTGTTGGTATTTGAAAACATTTGAATAATAGAAGTATACCTGAGTGACTCCTTTATATTTTTATATTGTAATACAAAAACAAGGCATGAATATTGCAGGTTATGTGTAAAGAACCTTTTAAGTTTTTTGTCATTTTTGTAGGACAGTTGGATAGAATTTTAATCTGCAGATTTGTAGAAAGTTATTTTTTATTTTACTCATTTAGTAGTAAACATATGCGTATATTTCCACTTCACTAGTGTTACTTGATGTATATATAGTTTATCATAAGTGACATATTTCATTCAATCACTGAAACTGCGCATTTGTTTGATTGCTGTTGGAGCATTATCTGTAGCAGTACATGTAAGTAAATGATAAATATTTATAAACATCAATAATTCACATTTAGAATTTAAAGTTATTAAAAGATTGTCAGATAATTCAAATTCAGGTTACAACATTCTGTTATACATGTATATAAAGTTTTCATTAAACATGTATGATGTTTGTGCACATAGCTTGTTTTCTAGTTTATAAAAACAAGTTATCTTAGGAAAATTATAATATTTTTTTCTTAATATTGCAATGTACAATGTTTTGTTACAATGTACAATGAACCTTTTTTATTGGGGGAGGAGGGTATTTACAGATGTAATTTCAAAGTCAAATAATACAATGTAATTATTAAAAACCATACACTGTAATTATTTATGACAATGAAGTAACCATCAGGTTTTCAAGAAAAATCACCTTCATTTCATCACTAATGTACATGTGTCTGTATATTACATTAACCCACCCCATAGCACCAGAGTTGAACAGGTTATGGATTTATTATACATTATAACTGGCACAAGTATTTAATTTGCATACAAAATGTATGAAACAGAATGAGGATAAAAATGAAGTGCATCCTATATATATATATATACATGTAGGCAGTGGCTTTTGTACATGTGTGTCATGAGTGTTTCACCAGTGATAGACCTCTTATTGATTGTATAATGGCATGTTGTATGTACGTGTCTGTGGTATCATTTACAGCAGTGCGTCACTAATAGTTAAGTTATTTTCTCCTGGTATATCTACATCTCTGTGTCTGCTCTGTGTCTGCTGTAAGTATAAGTTTACAAAGTTTAAAATTTCATTTTGTAAATTAAGGTTTTTTTTAACGTTAAGTACATGTACAATATTTACATATATACAGTGTATATGTACATGTAATATGATGTATGATGTACACATTGTGGATGTTAGATAACATACATACAAGTACTGTACTGTGTACATGTATATGCTATGTACAAGTTATTGTAAATTGTAATTATTAAATAATTTCTGAAAATCTGTAGGCCTACAGGTATATAATATATATATATGTACATGTATATGGTACTTCATTTAGACATTTCAATACATGTTTTTACCCCAGTACATTTTTTGCTCACTAGTGAATTTTTTATTTTGTTTTGGTTTTTTTCACTTTGTAGCTACAATGTAAATTTGTTAAATCTTCATGTTACAGCTCCCTATCATTGCGTGATAGACGCTTTGTTTATTTCAAATGAATATATACATGTGTATGTGTGTATGTATATATATGTATATATATATATATATATACTACAGTGGAATCTTATTATCTCGAAACTCACAGGTCCGTCCCTATTACTTCGAGATATCAGGAATTCGAGATAACCAAAATTTTCAATTTATATAACATGTATATATATTGTTATACAATGTAAGTATATGAAAATTGAGACTGGACTTTCAACTTTGACATATCTGGAATTTCCACTCCACAGATTTCGACATAACAAGATTCCACTGTGTGTATTTTATATACACACATGTACATGTATTATAAAAAATACATATGAATTTTAAAAGTATGAATTACAAGACATAAAACATACACATTTGTATACAATGTAGTATGTACATTGTATGATGTAAGTGTATTGTCATGTGCTTCAAAACCGAAAAATTCTAGCTTGGTATTATGGCCTTAAGCCCGGTTCACACATCAAAGTTTTCTTTGTCAAAGTTCATCAAAAAAAAACTTGGTCAAAGTTTTCTTTGATGTTGTTACCTGTTCTCAGTATCAAAGTTTTTTGAGCGACCTGTACAAGAAAATGCAGGAAAGACACATGCACCAATGTATCAAATATCTACTTTGATTGGCTAAATTCCATCAAAGTCCTGCAAAGTTTGAAGAAAAAAGGATAATTTTCTATTCCATTAATGTCCATCAGAGTTCGCGTCAAAAACTTTGACCAAGAAAACTTTTAAGAAAACTTTGATCATGTAAATGGGGCTTTAGTAATTACATGTATATTATATTAAAAACAGTTCTCTTGTAGACCAACCTTTATTGGCCTCGAAAGTACAACACATGTTAACAAAACTTATTTTTAGATATGATAAACAAAATGTACATGAAGTAATCATTGATAACTGATTGAAATAATTCAGGTACATGTACATTAAACTTAGATTTCTAGGGCATACTGAGAGTAACAATTCCATTATTACACATACCGGTACATGAAATGTACGTGTAATTCACATGTACATGTATGCAGCATATCATTCTATTCTAGTATCAGTGTACACATGTACTATAATATAGTTACATCCATATAACCTGGTGGGATGGAGTATGTATAAGCCATTTCAGTCCAATTTCGAAGAATACAGCTTATGTAGTTGGCCCGGTGTCAGCGTCATGCGTGCACCTATTTAGGCGAGCTTTGTTGTCTTCTGACAACGCTTGTATTTACATGTAATCTCATTATAATGTCGTCTAATTGTATTTGGGATTGTTTACCCAGTCTGTCAAAAGATAATCTATAGGTGACAAGATTCAGTGTTTTCTTTAAAGATTAATATACATCATACATGATTTAATTTTTTCAGATTACTGCTTCATACTACATTCTTAGAAAACCCATCTCCTAAGTAGAAGGTTTGTCGCTTTGTTTCTGCTTGAGAAAGGAATGAACGATTGGCGTCCCTTTATTTATGGAGGATTTGCATCCGTGGCGGCAGAATGTGGTAAGTGGTGCCAGTCTTTTCTATTTTTTTGCAGGTTCCACTGTACATGTACATGTATGATTTATAATTTCATGTTTCCAGTGTTCCCAGACATGCAAAAACATGCATTAATCATGCAGTTTCATTATAAAACACGAACAAAATCAAAACACACGATGTGCATTCACACATATTGAATGCCTATCACATTATCATTTATATTGTCATTATGATGGTAACACTACAGCCATGTCAGTTCCCTGTGTCTTGTCCTTACTTTGTAAACAGTCAGGGTGATTAGAAAGCAATTAAACCTCAAAATTAAGTGTATTTGTATGTACATGTAGATTTATAAGTTAACATTTTTTCCAAGACAGTCCCAACTTGAAAGACTGTCCAGTGATTCTTATCAGTTGACGGTCACATTCCAGTAAACACAGCTTGCAGCACTTGTCCTGACTGAAGAATTTCAACTTCACAGGCAGAGGTGTGCCAAGGTAAAGGGATGATTTGAAATCTTTACAGATTTCGATTATGCAATTTTCAACACAGTATCTAAATGCTATCATAGCTTTCAAGTCCATTACATTTTGTTGTCAATGGATATATATATATATATATATATATATACACACCCCTGATTTGTATCCTTGTACCCCTACTTTTGCTACTCAAATGGTATTAAAAATTTGTACTATACTGCATGTACCATACAAATGTACATGTATCTGTACATACACAGCCACAGAACTTTCCACAAATATTGTAAAACACATACGGTATACACATGTATGTTGCAGTGTGTTAATGTGATGAAAATTTATGATCAATAATTATAAACATAGAAAATAAAGAGATAAAAAGATACATATATATATATATAGATTGATACAGATTTATACATGTATATATAGCAGTCAGTCAGTACTTTACCTGTAGATAGAGTACATGTAGATACATTTATTTTTATATATCTATATGCTGCTGGATGTTAAACTAAAAATACATTGTACATGACAATCATTTACATACAATGTATCTGCAAACGTTTTCCTTGTATAAAGGTACGTTTTAGAGTCATTTGTCTGTTGTCGTGCAGCTTTTGTGGTCTGTTGTTTATTTTTACACATTTTTCAACTTCTTCTCAAGAACCATAATATAAATGTCTGCAATGGGCATATTTTAACCAAACTTGTCAGGAAGTACATATGTACATGTATCCAAGTGTAAGGCTGCATAAAGTTTTCTGTGTGGAAAATAACACTCCATGTAAAATCATTGTAAACTGTGTTATTTTCACTTGGCCAATCAAAATACTTTTCAAAGTTTTGGACAACTTTTTCTTGTTTTCATGAGAAATAAATACATGTATGTAATAAGTAGAATATTTGCTTGCTGTCGTGTTAAATACATGTATTATTCTTATGATTCATGCAATGAAATAAAAATGTCATTCATAAAAAATTGGCAAATATCCTCTATATAAGCATAGAGGTACATCTTGTTTTCTTCTTATTTACCAATGCCGGGTCAATATAATATTGTAAACTGTAATCATTTCACTTGAGTCACCTTTAAGGCCCATTGGGCTTCTTTTTGTGCATGAACTCCATCTGTGTCAATGACTCAACAGACCTACAGTACAGTAGCATTTCTTGTGACACATGCCGAGGAGATTTGGCCTGACTTTCACCCCAAACTTTAGATCCTGTCTTACACTGATGCTGAGAGTGCTTGTTGCTGTTGAGTTCTATAGAAGCTGACATTTATGATGCATCTTCTGTATGTTTTTATCTGTTTTCTGAGTATCTATACTTTCATGTGCACACTTGTGGTTATATCATTGATTTTACTGGTCAGATGAAGATACACTGATGTTGCTATATATTTCATTACAATAATAATATGTTGTCATTTTTGTACAGTAGCATAAAATAGAGGAACATAAGTGTTTTATCATGGTAACTAAAATATGAATATAATGTACAAATTTCCAACAGCGCTCTATAATGCAACCAAATCACTTGCAAATGCAACCATTTTTTAAGTTTTGGCAAGTGTTTATTCTAATTCAGTCGCCATATTGTGACCAGTTTTTCCCTGAGCCGGAAATCAAAAAGTTGTTTTCACTGTGAAATTACATTATCAAAATCGTGATTTGTTATGCGCTTTCCAACAACCAATTTGGCTATTCAGTTTCGATAAACTAGAGCATCTCACTCATGTTGATTACTGTATAAAAACATGTTGTATGCTGTCATGTTTTCGACTTGAAACGTTCCAAACAGAACAAAATGGCATTTTCTTTTCAGTGTCGATTTCAACAGAATCATCTACCTCTTCATTAGACACTACAAGTTTAAACGATCTTGGTTACAGGATTACTGGAACCACGTTATGGCTAGTGTTCGATGAGTAGGGCGGGAAGGCAGACCACAGCCAGAATTGGAAATTTTATCTGTAAATTAAAATCGAGAGTCAAACACCCAATTCTCAGACAAACACCCATAAAGAACTTTACTTTAAAGATTTTTGTATGACGATTGGGTGTTTGACTCTTGATTTTAACTTACAGATAAAATTTCCAATTCTTGTAGGCTGACATTGTGTTATGTAATATCTGTCGAAAAGAAACCGGCGTTAAAAAATTCAAAAACAGAGTTTAAATTTGCCTCAATATTAGAGCAACAAATATGAAAAAAAACCAATCCCGGATTTATTAAAAATTGCACAAGAAGTCAACAGTTGATAACCTTGTTTTAAATGGATTGAAACAATAAATAGTCATGTCAACTTAAAAAAAATAATGTGTTTTATTTCATTTCATTCAACAGAATTTTTTTTTACAAGAACACACACACACATACATAAAGTTTTGGTTCACTAGCCAAATGAAGAGTGAATTTTTTAGTGTTGTAGAGCCCTGTCCAATCATCTGTTTTTGTGTAGCCTATGAAATCACCAAGGTTTGTAAAAGAGCCCAACAGTCATAAATATTCATGTACTTTTATGATGCCAGCCAATATGCATGTCATAATCAAGTCTTGTAATAGCAATCATACATGTATACACTTATCCAGTACCAGTTCATGAAATCTCCAAGTCTTTTCTGGTACCAACCTAATGCTCTTGTGTCTTATTTTTTACAGGTACTTTTCCAATTGATACAACAAAAACTCGTCTTCAGATACAAGGGCAAAGAATAGATGCCAAATTATCAGAATTAAAGTACCGGGGCATGTCACATGCCCTTTTTCGAATTTTTAGAGAAGAAGGATATCATGCTCTCTATTCTGGGTAAGTACCACAGTATGTTATTTTCTTTGTTGAATTTCAAATGTAAATTATCAGTGGCCTCTGTTGGTCAAAGGTTCAGTGGTCAGAGCATTGCACTTTGAATAACAATATATACATGTATCTCACCTTTTATTAGAATTGATTTGAGTTTTACGGAATCCAGGGGTTAATAGATCATACAATATACAGTAAAACCTGTATATAGGGGCCATCCAACGGACAAGAAATTATTGGCCTTTATGTGCAGGTGACCCTTATACACAGGTTCAATTTAGTTGAAGTATGCAGTCAAGGGACTTTTCAAAACTGGCCTTTATAGACAGGTGATCCTTATATAGAGGTGGCCACTATAGCAGGTTTTACTGTATGTATAGTCAGTTTACTGATGAGAATGAAAACTTCTGATTCATTTAACCCACAATATGGTTTTCATATGATGACTGGAGGTTTTGATTTAGTGGTGCTTAATGTTCTCTCTTTCCAAGTTTTCAAATCTGCACCAAATTAAGCTTGCAAGACTTTAGGAGAGTATATATCACCACTTTTTCAGCATATTTTTCATACACAAAATACACTTAGATTGATTTATAACAGTGGTACAAATTGGTTACAGATTTTTTGTCTGGTTGTCTGGTTGGTGGACATAATTGAATTTTTTTTATTCACAGTTGATGGAAAGAAAACATTATTTGCATTAGTAATAATAGAATCTTTAAATGGACCTGCATATACTGATAATACTAATCCACGTGAAAGCTGATTATGTTGATACATTTGCCAGTCTACTTGTGGAAGTCTGTTAGTCTTTACTTGTGGAAGTCTGTTGGTCTTTATTTGTGGAAGTCTGTTAGTCTTTACTTGTTGAAGGCTGTTAGTCTTTACTAGTGAAAGACTGTTGGCCTTTATTTGTGGAAGGCTGTTGGCCTTTATTTGTGGAAGACTGAACATTGGTCTTTACTTGTGAAAGACTGTTGGCCTTTATTTGTGGAAGGCTGTTTGTTCTTTACTTTTGGAAGGCTGTTAGTCTTTACTTGTGGAAGGCTGTTAGTCTTTACTTGTGGAAGTATGTTGGTCTTTACTTGTAGAAGCCTGTTGGTCTTTGCTTGTGCAAGTCTGTGGAATGCTTTTGGTCTTTACTTTTCATGAATTTTCCCAGGCTATTTTTAGGTCCGGTTACAGGGCCCATCCCAATTCAAAAATGGCTTCTTCTTTTTTTTTTCAAGAAATGTATAAAATTTCCCAATTTGTTTGGAATTTCAGAATAAAATATTTTCAAACAAATGTGTCAAATTAAGCTTCTTTGTTTCAGTTAAAATATTGTCTATTTCCCAATTTTTCGGACCCTTGATCCAGATTTTAGGAATTAGGAAAATCTCTGCTTGTGAAATTAAGGCTGTGGTCTATACTTGTGGAACTGGAAGGCTGTTGGTCTTTACTTGTGGAACTGGAAGGCTGTGGTCTATACTTGTGGAACTGGAAGGCTGTTGGTCTATACTTGTGGAACTGGAAGGCTGTTGGTCTTTACTTATGGAACTGGAAGGCTGTTGGTCTTTACTTATGGAACTGGAAGGCTGTTGGTCTTTACTTGTGTATTCTGTAACACTGTTTCCACATCCACCATTAAAAAAGTAAAACCAATGTTCCACAGATGTAATTGGAAATGTGGATTGTGGGACATTTAAGTTTAAACTAAAATTAAAGATAGAAATGTAATTGCTGGTAACTGAATACTAGATTTCATATAAAACACTGATTCTTACATGTAAATACACGTACCTTACATTGTTACAAGATAGATTTTATCAAAGGTACATTTTTATCAGTATGATCATAAATATTATATATATATATATATATATATATATATATATATATATATATATATATATATATATATATACAATGTATAATTTACTGGAATTCCAGATCTGGGATCTGAAGTTTAAACAGATTAAAATATCTCTCATTTTACTTCTCCCTTTTACATTGATTTGGTCTGTTAGCCAAATAAGCACAGTGACTGAATCACAGTTTAATTCTTTTCTCATCTCAGAACTAAACTCTATAGAATCTGTTTATCCCCTTTGTTTACAATTTATTAATTTACATGGGAAAGTTCCGGCTTCTTTATACAATATAATTGTACGAATGTATATATCACTTTAAATCTAAATCCTCTCATCTAGATTTTTATTCATTACGAGATGTACATGTACCGTATGTTGGCAAATTGCCAAATTCCCATATTTCTATTTCATTCATACATGTAAGTCCTTTTATTTGGAACCTTTTATTTATTTGTAATTTGTAAGAAATTCTTACAAGTGAAAGTTTAATGACCTACATTAATTTATGACCACAGAAAGGTGTTTTTCTAAGCCAACATTTTATAAATTCTTAAGAAAGTAGGATTGGTGCAAACATGTAATACAATTAAAGCAAAGAAGAAGTTTTTAAATGTTTTTAATTTCTTTTTATCTTGTTAGATTTATTTAAAAAAAGATGAATCAGTAATTTCACTTAAAAGAAGATTAAAGAGGATGTAACATGCATTTGTACATGTATATATGTTTAAATATGTTTATAATAAGCACAGAAATTCCACATGTAAATTGTAATTGTACAAATGTACATGCACCTTATATTATGAGATTTTCCTGCTTCCTAAATTCTGGGTCCAAGGTCCGAAAAAATTCAGGGAAAAAATTTTTTAACAGAAACAGAAAAGCTTCTTTGGCACGTTTATTTTGAAAATACCATATTTGTCCTTAAAATGGCGCCTGCTCTAATAAGGGTGCCCCTGGATAATTTTTCATGTAGATTTATTTTTACTGTTTGAAAAATCTTACCTGTTTATTTTTATTTACATTGTAGTTTGGATTACCGCCAGACATTATCATACTTTTTCGTTTTGGTGCAACAAGTATCAACTATACCCTCAAAATTATAAAAGAACACCTTTTAACTACGTTGTAAGCAATACATTTTACTTTAATTTGGACTCTACTGGTCAAGGACCAGTGGTTGGCTGGGACCAGTAGTCCACTGTTATCTTATTTCAGTTATATACAACACATTTTTGTCAAATTTATACATCAATCATTAGTCGTAGGGTATTTTTCTGAAACCGAAGGAAATAGATATTGTTGTGGTAGATACTAAACATGAAATCACTATCAAAAAAATGATAGTTATTGTAATTTTTTCTACAAAGAAATTAAATGTGAAACTCGCCCAGTTATTTGTTTACTCCGTAACTTTATAAAACTGAATTCGGGTTCGGGATTTCAAGCGAAGCATTCAAACATATCATTTCGTCTACTGCTGTCATTTTAAACTGTCCACAATTACTAAAATTTCCCATAATACCAGTTTTACACTTTGAATGTCAGAGATCAACATTAAATAAAAAAAAATGTCCAAATTTTTGGTTTCAATTAAGCATCTGTGTAAGGCATGTATCACTCTACTTGTAATCCCTGTTTCCTGATCTTAAAGTTCAAACAGTAAATCTTGATTTGACAATAACAAATTTTGCTACATTTTTCTTCTTCACTATTAATACATCTGGCGGGATTTACAAAGTAATTAAGGGGCCTCCGTGGCCGAGTGGTTAGAGCATTGCGCTTTAAATCACAAGGCCTCTCACCTCTGGTTCGAATCCCGCTAGGGTCATTTCGAATTAAGTGGGAAAGTTTGCCAGTTTTCTTGCGGAAGGTTGGTGGTCTTTACCCGGGTAACCGGGGTTTCTCCTCCACCAATAAAAACTGGTCGCTATCATATGACTGAAAAATTGTTGAGTATGGCGTAAAACAAAAATCAAAATCAAAATCAAATCAACAAAGTAATTAAGTCAGTACAAACAGCTACATGTATATACATTTTAGATAACTTTGCATAGTGGAGTATATTACCATTTTTTGCAACGTAATCAAAATGTGCATCATGAAAGAAAAAATGTCAAAATAAAGGCACCCTGTATTCCAATTACCAGTGCCCAGCAACCTTTTTAGGTCAAATACGGTACTTTATTCTTCATTTTGAAATTTCAAATCAGGAATTTTTGTATATATATTTTTTTTGGGGGGTGGGGGGATACAAATGAGTTTTGCATTGGGATGGATGCTGTATTTGGAGCCCCCAAAATTGCTCAGGAAAATCCCTGCTTATAGTACATTTACATTTATATTGTTGATAAATACTTTTTGAAGAGAATAAGATAATAATGCAAATGTTTCATATTGGGAATAGGAGGATGAAAGACTCAAAGAGTCTTACTGATGATTTTAATTTAGTTCCCCACCCACACATACATATGTATGCTCTAAGCGTTTGCCATACAGGAAATTTACAATTAGCACTACATACATGTACATGTTATGAGTCCAATGGTTTAATCATAATATACAAGACATTTCTTTTAATGACATTACACTGTCTACTTGACATATTTGTATTATAATGACATTATGCTGTCTATATGACACATTTGTATCTCAATGACATTATACTGTGTACTTGATACATTTGTATTTCAATGACATTATACTGTCTTCTTGATACATTTGTATTATAATGACATTATGCTGTCTATTTGACACATTTGTATTTCAATGACATTATACTGTCTACTTGACACATTTGTATTTCAATGACATTATACTGTCTTCTTGACACATTTGTATTTCAATGACATTATACTGTCTTCTTGATACATTTGTATTATAATGACATTATGCTGTCTATTTGACACATTCGTATTTCAATGACATTATACTGTCTACTTGACACATTTGTATTTCAATGACATTTATATACTGTCAATTTGACACATTTGTATTTCAATGACATTTATATACTTTCTACTTGACACATTCGTATTTCAATGATATTTATATACTGTCTACTTGACACATTTGTATTTCAGTGACATTATACTGTCTACTTGACACATTTGTATCTCAATGACATTATACTGTCTTCTTGACACATTTGTATTTCAATGACATTATACTGTCTACTTGACACATTTGTATTTCAATGACATTATACTGTCTTCTTGACACATTTGTATTTCAATGACATTTATATACTGTCAATTTGACACATTTGTATTTCAATGACATTATACTGTCTTCTTGACACATTTGTATTTCAATGACATTATACTGTCTTCTTGACACATTTGTATTTCAATGACATTTATATACTGTCAATTTGACACATTTGTATTTCAATGACATTTATATACTGTCAATTTGACACATTTGTATTTCAATGACATTATACTGTCTTCTTGACACATTTGTATTTCAATGACATTTATATACTGTCAATTTGACACATTTGTATTTCAATGACATTTATATACTTTCTACTTGACACATTCGTATTTCAATGATATTTATATACTGTCTACTTGACACATTTGTATTTCAGTGACATTATACTGTCTACTTGACACACATTTGTATCTCAATGACATTATACTGTCTTCTTGACACATTTGTATTTCAATGACATTATACTGTCTACTTGACACATTTGTATTTCAATGACATTATACTGTCTTCTTGACACATTTGTATTTCAATGACATTTATATACTGTCAATTTGACACATTTGTATTTCAATGACATTATACTGTCTTCTTGACACATTTGTATTTCAATGACATTTATATACTGTCTATTTGACACATTTGTATTTCAATGACATTATACTGTCTTCTTGACACATTTGTATTTCAATGACATTTATATACTGTCTACTTGACACATTTATATTTCAACTCTATTGTATGGCTAATACAATCAGAAAAAGTCAATCACTTTCCAAATACTAGAGCAATTCTGGTTCACTGTCTGTCCTTATTTCAACATATATTTTTATACCAGCTACAGAATGTTGTTATTTTTGGTGACAACACAGCTTGTATTGTTAACAATTTGGATTTTTGAGAGATTATAAGGGCTGTGCTTCCTTTTCCATTCTACCTGGAATTTTTAAAATGCAAGCAAACATCTTATTATTTTTAGTCTTGTCTGCTGTCCAGACAGGTAATCTTTTCAGGTCAGAATTTAAGATGTATATATACATGAAGTATATTCAAGGTCTCTTAAGATTTGTAGTTGAAAATGTAGGACAAGGTTAATGTTTACAGACTAAAAATACTAATAAAAAAGAACTTTTAGGATATGTTCTCATTCAAATTGCATTACTTAGTAATTGAAATCTCAGAATATCAGCCTAATCTGTTTACTTGACCATGAATTTTACAAAAGTAACTTTTATCTTTGTAAGATATAAATATTGGCTAAATAAATGTTACATGTATCAATCTTTCAAATAATGACTTAGATTTAATTCATCATAACTCAAATAACTCCTGTGGTCACATTTGGGCTCGCCCAAAATCAATACATGTAAATGGTATGGTCTACTGTCATAATTCAGAAGTGAACAAGTTCATATTGCATGTAAAATCATTATAAAATGTTGATTCTATATCAACCACCCCTGAATTCTGACAATAGACTTGACCATTCTTTGAAATGGGGCAGGTCATAATTTGACTTCGGGGGTTGATGAGTTAAGATCAAATGATTAGCCTAAGTTTTGGCATATAACCATGTAGCACATATCAGAACCTACATGTGATGGCATTACCACATAGAACATCTGAGAACCTAACAGCATTATCATGTAGCACATCTGAGATTCTAAAACCATTATCACATAGCACATCTCAGAACCTAACATATTTTCATGTAGCACATCTCAGAACCTAACAACATTATCATGTAGCACATCTCAGAACCTGACAGCATTATCATGTACATAATGTAGCACATCTCAGAACCTAACAGCATTATCATGTACATAATGTAGCACATCTCAGAACCTAACAGCATTATCATGTAGCACATCTCAGAACCTAACAGCATTATCATGTACATAATGTAGCACATCTCAGAACCTAACAGCATTATCATGTACATAATGTAGCACATCTCAGAACCTAACAGTATTATCATGTAGCACATCTCAGAACCTAATAGATTATCATGTAGTACATCTCAGAACCTAATAGCACTCTCATGTAGCACATCTCAGAACCTAGCAACATTATTATGTAGCACATCTATTGAGAACCCAATAGATGTTCTATGTGGTTATTACCATGCACTATACTTGATTTAGGAAAGTTGCATGCAGCAGGTATGACTTGAGTTTGAAATCAGAGACATACCCTCACATTTGTAAGATAGACTCTCTTAAAACCTAGTATTGGTAAAAGTCCATAGCATAGCTCAAAATTTATGACACATTCTTAAGCAGGTAAAATATCATCATGGCGAAAAATATTTGTGTCTGTAAATAACAACCCTCCTACACCAAGACAGGTACAAATACCCCAGGTTATTATATTTATTGCTTACGGTACTTGAAGTTTTACACAAAAGCGATGTATTTCAGCTATTGGAGTTAATTGTTTAATTAATCAAGGCATGCTCTAGTAATTGTCTTAGTCTTATTCAAATGAAACTAATAAAAAGTTATATCACGTAAGTTATGTCCTAGTTATTCTCAAATTTCAATAAAATGACAAACATATATCAAATTCAAAATGACACAAGTTTTGTCCTGGTTATTCTTTCATCCATGATATGATATATCTTAAAGTAAAGTTAGCTAAGAATGTCCTAATTATTATTTTGTTCCAATAAAGATATTAAAAAATCTTTAATTTCTTGAGAGTATTAAAATAAATACCCAAATTTCCTTCATTTTAACGGGAATTATTTCCTTGTCACCCCCTTCATTGTAGGATATTGACAAGTTACACGGGCTCTGACATCACAATACAATATATGATGCATGGTGTCTGTGGCATCTAGAATGCGGTTTCTTACATGAGCTTACTATGTCAGGTGGCTCTTTTTGTTGGAGTGGTTGCCTTGCCACTGGAAACCCCACTTTCAATTCCAAGTTCAGGTTGTGCATGATATTTATTTAAATATGTTATATTTGTAGTACATGTAACTGTTCCTTTGCCAAGCGCTCAACACAAAAGTAAACATCACACTGTCGAGCGTTTAGCACAAAAGTGAAGGTCATTCTGCCAACCATTCAGCGCACGAGTGAAGGTCACTTTGTTAAGTGTTCAACATAAAAAATGAAAGTTACCTACATTGTAGGCAAGTGCTGAGCATAGAATGGAAACTTGTTCCGTCAAGCACTCGGGATAAAGAGTGGAAGTTACTCCACCAAGCACTCGGCATAAAGAGTGAATTTACGCCACCATGTACTTGGCATAAAGAGTGGAAGTTACTCCACCAAGCACTCGGCATAAAGAGTGAATTTACTCCACCAAGTACTTGGCATAAAGAGTGGAAGTTACTCCACCAAGCACTCGGCATAGAGAGTGAATTTACGCCACCAAGTACTTGGCATAAAGAGTGGAAATTACTCCACCAAGCACTCAGCATGAAGAGTAGAAGTTACTTCGCCAAGCATTTAACATAAGTATCAAAATGAACCCTGCTAAGCACCCAACATAAGTAATGAAAGTTACCCCACCAAGTACTCAACATATTAAAGGGAAACTTACTCTGCCAAGCACTCGACATAAAATCACTTTTGCTCAGTGAGACTTACTCTTGAGATCCCAAATCTTGGCAGACATGATATGGCATGTTACATGTAATTTTAACTTTCATTGACATTAGCTTATTGCTTGTATTATAATTTACATGGCATTTCACTTGAGGATGATTATGTCTCCACGTCAGAAAAAAAATATGTGTGGCATGGCAACAATAATAGAAACAAAACAAAACAAAACATTTTATCTGAGACATTTCTATATTGTGAAACTATATCTTATGAGGTGTTCCAGTAATTTTCTTTATTGAGTTGAAATGAGGTGTGTGTGTGTTCATGCATGCATGTGTGTATGTGTGTCTGTGTCTGTGTGTAGAGATGTGTACATATGTGTTGTGTGGGTTATATAAAATTTGCTCATCAGTTGTTTGAACTACATGCATGATAAAAGAGCTTGTAATGCTTTCTAGTTACTTGAGAAACTTGTCACTGAGCCAAGTTCCAGTGTAGCTTCTGTCTTTAAATGTAATTACACTATTATCCAGCTCATGTGGTTTTTGAGGTAAAACTCAGAAGAGAATTCTGCTCTGCCAGCAGCTTTAATGGAAGTTGCATCAGTGTTTAATCCTGTTTATCACATAAAACCCTGTCTGATTCACATTTTTCCTATAAAATTGCATAATTTCATTTTGCAATGTTTTGGAAAACTGTTTACATTGAGACTTGTAAACACACTACATAAATGATATACTCTTTGCAAGAAAATATCTGGCTACATGAATAATAAGAAATTACATGTTTTACATCATTGTCTAGTATTGATATTTGTAAGAGGGTGACTATTGGCAAGCAACCATAGATTTAAAAAAAAGCATTATTAAGGGTCTTTCAATATTTTGTGTGTACATATACATGTTACAGGCTTCATTTTGGGAAGAATCAAAGAAAATTGAAATAGATGAAACATAACCATAATTCCTAATTTCCTTTTTGTCAATATAGTAATCTTCTTTAGCCCAGTAGTTCTGTCTGTCAAACTGAGAATATTGTGTACACGTACAATGGCAAAATGTAGTTAGAACCAAACGTAAGGTTGGGATTTACAAAAATGATTCTACTAAGTCGATAAAACATATAAAAGGTTTAGTTTCCAGACAAACTTGAGACTATCCTACTTCTGCACTGTTCCAGTTTTCAATTTCACATGTAGTTTTCTGATGTACTTAATGTTTACTCTTAGTCTTATTTCAGTCTTGACCACTGATTGTACCACGGTCACTGTACTGGTTAAGTTATTTCAGTCTTGACCACTGACATTACCGCAGTCACCTTGGCACAGTGGCTAAATGGTTCAGTTTGCTAGCACTTATAGAATTATGGCCAGTTGTGACACTAAATGTGATATATAAAATAAAATAAATCATTTAAAAAATATAATATAAAAATAAAAAAAAATTAAAAATATAAAATATAATTAAATATTATAAAATAATTTTAATAAATAAAAACAAAAAATTAACAAATAAATATAATATAAATAAAATTTAAAAAAAATAAAAAAATATTAAAAAAAAAATAAATTAAAATTTATTAAAAATAACTAAAATTATTTTAAAATATATAATTAAAAAATAATATAATATAAAATAATATAATATAAATATCAATATTAGTTATAAAAAAAAATTTAAATGATTTATAATCAAATTAAATAATATTAAATAAAAAAATTATTAATTAATAATATGAAATATATAAAAATAAATAAATTAAAAATAATTATGTAAATATAAAAAAAAAAAAAATTAAATAAATATAATATTTAAAATAATAATATTTAAAAATAAGTAACAAAAAAAAATAATTTAATTAAATAATATATAAAAAAAATCATTGAAATAAATTAAAAAAAATAAAATAAAAATAAAAAAAAATTTAATATATAAATAAATTGTAAAATAATAAAAATATAATAAAAATTAAAATTAAATAATTTAATATTTATTTAAAAATATGAATAATATTTTATAAAAGAAGAAATAAATAAAAAAAAAAAATATTAAAGATAAAAAATAATAATATTAAAAAAAAATTAAAAATAATAATGAATAAAAGAATCTATATTAAAAATAAATAAAAAAAAAAAAAATAATAAAATAAATAAATTAAAAAAAATTAAATAAAAAAAATAAATAATTAATATTAAATAATAAATAAACAAAATTAATTAATTTAAAACTTAAAAAAAAATAAAAAATTTTTTATAAATTTAAAAAAAATAATAAATATATTAAAATTTACTATAAAAAAAATAATAATAATAAAAAAATATATAAAAAAAAATTAAATATAATATATATAGACTTAATAAGAAATTAAAATAATAATTATAAATAAAAATTAAAAAAAAAAATTATAATAATAAATATAAAATAATAAATTTAAAAAAATAAAATATAAAAAATATAATAAAATATATAGAATTATGGCCAGTTGTGACACTAAATGTGATAAAGTGAAGAGTACAATAGAATAACATAAGTTCTAATTTTATATCATATTACCTGCACTGCAGCTTGTGATTCATAAAAGTGGAAAGAAGATGAGGTGAAATATGGCAAAATCCAACAAATAAACAGACATATTTTAATCAGGAAAATACCTAAAATAAAATGTTGATGGATAGGTTCAGAGAGAGGCTAGATAAGATCTATTACAATTAATTACATCTTTGCCAAGCATGTGATTCTGGAAATGAAATTTGCATATCTCTCCATGGACATGCAGAGTGCCATGGAGGTTAAAATTCACATAATTACAATTATTAATGCAATTATAACTGGGTCAACCTGCTGGTGTAGACTGTACATGTAGTATTAGCCCATTCAATCTTAGATATCAATATGAAGTATTTTAACGTGTTGCCTAAAACCAGTTTATTTGTCCGATATCGTTGAAACCATGGTGTGGGGGTCTGCATCCCTCCTTCTGTCTCGTTTAGGTTTCAGTTTTCTAATTGCCCACCATTCACATAGTGTTTTCAGAATAGGGCACATGTATTCTTTGATCAACTCTCTGTGAATGCTTGCATACTATAGTGTTTTCAGAATAGGGCACATGTATTCTTTGATCAACTCTCTGTGAATGCTTGCATACTATAGTGTTTTGTACAATGGAAAAGGGAGCATTAATTTTGCATCAATTCTGTCACAATTTTGATAATGAAAACATTCCCTATAGATATTTTTCTTACTTTTTGCTTGTAGAATTGCTCCAGCACTTCTAAGACAAGCTACTTATGGGACAATAAAGATTGGCGTCTATTATTCATTGAAAGGCATCTATCTGAAAGGCCAGAGAGGTGAGTGTAATGCTAAGCGTTGACTTGACTTTCATCATTTCACACAATTTTTTACCACAGTGCAACCTGTCTTGTGAGACCACCCCATCTGCCACTGAAATATGATCTCTCAAAATACGTGGTGTCTCAAAAGATGTTTTATTAAAAAGATTAATTAGCCAAATGGTTTTCAGGGCCCAAAGTCGCCAACTTTACTCAATATTCAAGCTCAACTTTTATTTCATTATTTTGACTATAAAATTGTTTATAAAACTTTTGGATTTTAGTGATTAGGAAACATGTTATGATTTTTAATCATTTACATATAAATTTTTGCATCACACTAATGATTTCCCTGTAAAAAAACGAATAAATACGATGAGTACGGTACTCAAGATTTGAGTACGTACTCAAACAATTTTTTTAATACTTGAGGTTTTTCTTCAAATGAGCAATAATTTTTATCATTATTTACAATTGTATGCCATCAATATACAAACATGTCCAGTTACAGAATGTAGTTTGCATGTTTTTACCTTAAAATCATGAAAAGTTGGTTGAGCTTGAGTACTGAGTAAATTTGGCGACTTCGGGGCCAGAATGTGGTCTCAAAAGACAGGTGCTCCTTTTATGACAGTGGTCTCCCAACACAGGTTCCACTGTACAGTGAACTATTAACAACTGAGGTTGTAGAAATCATGTAAATTGTATTGTTTTGACCACATTAAACACTAAAGAAAAGGAAAATATTTGAGACTCATTTATTTTAATCACTGAAGATTACTGTTTTTCAATTGCAAGGTATTTGAAGTCTGTCAGATTTTGACTGCTTTGGCTCTTAAGATAATTCTTTAACAAGGAGAGTTGATCCAAGTGTCCTGAGGTTGGCCTACAATCATTTTGTACTTTTAATTGACCAATCTTTGTCCAGTTCATAGGTCATGTCCTAAAGTTTAAAGTGCTAAAGCCCTTAATCAGTTTACATTTAATTTTCCATTCATGTGATCTTTAATGTACACAAATATATATGGAAAAATACCAAACTTTCCTAGGTTATTGGAGAAATACCCAATTTTCCTTTGGTTTTCCTCCCAACTTGTTCACAAGTAGAGTTTTCAGGTGTACATGTATCAACCACTTTCATCGATCTATACTTTGTTAAATTTGTCGTCTGTAAGATCTATACCTTGTTAAATTTGTCATCTGTAATAGCTGGTAACCAATATTGGGACAAGGTATGCCATGCACTTATGTGACCCATATCTGCTATATATATCACAATACAGACATGACCTAAATACATGTATACAGTTGTTAATCTGTAAGGAAATATTTCCCACATTTAAATATCAAAAGGTCACTTAGGTCATATACATGTAAAGTGTCACAGACATCATTTAACTGGTGGTAATTTAAGTGACAGGGAATTATGCCATGTTGTATCATGCATGCAAAATGTATATAAGCAACACTGGAAGAAAAGTAATTATTTCTAAAGCGCTATTTTACAAAGTCATGCCAGGCCTGTGATCAGGCATTGGACAGTTTGTGACACTGGGCATGCTGTAATACTGACATCGTGGTCTCTTGATGACCTTGTTCAGAATGTCGGATAGGGATTCACAAAATAGTTATAAGAGTTCACAAACTTGAATTTATCACTAGGCCTGCACAAAAATAATAGCATCACTAGCCAGATCCAGATACATGATCTAATTGATATATTATAGATCTTGATATATTATAGATTATACAAGGAACCTATGCTACATATACTGGTTTGATATGTTCATTCATGATCAGAGATTCTGTATGCATGTATGTATACATTGTACAAAATGTGCATTTACATGTAGGTCAGTTTTGTTGTGTCATATATGACAGAGTTCAATGATTTTCCTGAAGTTACAAATTATTGAAAAAGTCTTGAATATTTTTTTTTGTTAAATAAATTGATTTAAAAACATTTCAGGATTCAAACTTTTCACTCCATAGACACATCTTATGAGTCTGTGAGAATTTAAAGTTGTTTTCTCATTTACATTTTTCCAAAATATCTGATATTTCAAACTTTCCTAGGTAGTCTCCTGAACTTAAAATGTTTTACAGTGCACACACACACGCGCGTGCACACACACACACACAGAGTATTATCCACTGGTACAGTGATATATTTTTCCGTTTTATTCATCTTCTATGCCAAGTTAAGTGTACATAACAATTGCACTTATAATAGGACAAAAATATATGTATAATGTCATATGTCTGCTCAGCTGATGAGAGACTTTATTTTGAATTTTTTCTTATACTGATGACTTTCTAAAACAGCAGCTGCTGAAGAAATGGTAATCTTTTGTTATAAATTGTCAATTTTACTCTCAATCTTATCTATACCATTGTCATTTTACTTCCTTCTCTCTGTCGGATTTATACCTTACCTACCACACATATAATCGGCTTATATAGAATATCTTTACAGATGTCATTATACTATGCATTGATTCAATTGTCTTTTTGTTATTTACAGAGGAGTCTTTGCCAGTTAATGTTATTTGTGGAGTGATAGCTGGGGTTGTATCCAGTTCTATTGCAAACCCTACTGATGTACTCAAGGTATGTCTATTTCTTCAAGTTACATTTTAAGAAAGTTTATTAATTTTAATAAAAGTTCATCTTTTCTATGGGAAAAGACACAATTCCTTTGACCTCTAGATGACCTTGATCAGTGAGGTCATTGTGAAATTGATCATGTAAACACTAAAGATGATTTATAGTGTATACAGGTAATTTGAACTATTTATATTTTTTTCTGAATTTTTATATTAGGATATTTGTATTCAACAAAAATTAAATCTTGCTTTCAGGTTCGAATGCAAGCTAAATGTGACCAGGATGTTCAAGAGTCCATGCCAAGAGCTTTTCTCAGAATTTACAAACAAGAGGGAATTCCAGGATTATGGAGGGTAAGATAATTTTTGCATATGAGACCTGGGTCTGGCACCATAAACAAAGGGATGATTCAGCATTTTGACAAGTTTTGTTTAAAATAATTATTACCATTCCCACAATCTATTCCAAAATGTTTTTGTTTTTCTGACAAGAAATAACCAAGATACAGCCTTTGTGACTATTTATCAAAAGTGCATTTTCCAAGTCTCTCTCTCTCTCTCTCTCTCTCTCTCTCTCTTCTCTCTCTCTCTCTCTCTCTCTCTCTCTCTCTCTCTCTCTCTCTCTCTCTCTCTCTCTCTCTCTCTCTCTCTCTCTCTCCTCTCTCTCTCTCTCTCTCTCTCTCTCTCTCTCTCTCTCTCTCTCTCTCTCTCTCTCTCTCTCTCTCTCTCTCTCTCTCTCTCTCTCTCTCTCTCTCTCTCTCTCTCTCTCTCTCTCTCTCTCTCTCTCTCTCTCTTCTCTCTCTCTCTCTCTCTCTCTCTCTCTCTCTCTCTCTCTCTCTCTCTCTCTCTCTCTCTCTCTCTCTCTCTCTCTCTCCTCTCTCTCTCTCTCTCTCTCTCTCTCTCTCTCTCTCTCTCTCTCTCTCTCACACACACACACACACACACACACACACACATGTCCACGTGTGTTTACCTCGGGTTTTCATATGGCTAAAACTAAAGTATACATGTCCCAAATGTCAATGATAGAATAGACTGTGTAATCACAATTCCAAATTATATAGGGCCTATGTAATTCAGAAATTTTAATTCACAGAAATAAAATTTAATTTTTTCATTTGTCAGCTGAATATTAGATGTTGTAAGTTTTAGCATCGATCACTGTTTTGAGTGCATGTTTCTGACCAAATCGACTCTCAAAGGTACAATTTTCGGCAAAATTTATCTATCTATTTTTTCAAATATCATATCGCAGAAATAAATCAACCTGTCAATTGTTCTGTTGACGTCTATACCAAATCCTGGAACATTTAGCTGTCTAGGCAGTTATTATTTTCTTCATAAATGATTATCCAGCATAATGTCAAAACAATGGATGAAGTTGGTGTACATGCAGGTCAAAGTCTGATTATTTCTATTTGTATTTTCTCGCATGACTGAACAGACAAATGGCCCACAGAGGAAACATACTCAAAGTAATTTGAGCTGACAGAGTGAGTTACCTTTACAGGTAGTGGACGGTCCTTAAAACTTCCCCTTTAATGATATTTCAATAATTAATACATCGTTTACGATAGGTGATGAGAGAGACAGACAGAGAGAGATTGCGTTTATAGTACGTTTTGAATTTAAATTAAAGTTTATTTGCCTCCACTCCGGCTTATCCTGAAATCTGATTTGCTAAGCAGGCCAAGGTTGAGAATATTTTCTGACTTTAGTAAATTCTCAAGATTTATGGTGCCATTCCCAAGGCTCACTTGCTCAAAACTGGAGTATGACACAAGTCTGAAAATTTTATACAACTATGGTTAACCCAGGGCCTGGCATGATGAAACATAAGAATTTTCTTAAAACTCAGAATAATCTCAAATTTGCCTGTTTAGCCAATCAGAATTCAGGATTATTGACTCAAGATTTTTACTTAAGAAATTCTCAAATTTTATGGTACCAGGTCTGGAAATCTGATTGGATAAGAATATTCCCAGACTTATGATTTTAGACATTTATTCAAATAGGGAAAGATTTGTTGAAACTATTTGACATAAAGTAAATATATAATAATTCAAAATCTGTGATTAAGAAAGATTTCAGGATTTCAACATATATTGTTTTTGGTCTTTAAATAAATCTTTCTTTTAATTTCTGTGTCAAAAATGCCTACTGTTTACAGTTAGATTTCAGTTCTACTAAAACTTGAGTTATGATAGTTTTGCTATTGTTTCTGACATTGATCATTTTATTAATTTTTTTCCTTGCATATCTTAATATTTCTTGTGTTGCATTTTATGTTAAAGTATATACTAAATCTTTCTTTTACAGGGTGTTGGCCCAACAGCACAAAGGGCAGCCACCGTAGCAGGTGTAGAACTACCCGCATATGACATTTGTAAAAAGAGGCTCATTGCCTCTGGTCTGATGGGTGATACAAAGGGGACACACTTTCTGTAAGAGTTTTCCTGACTTAACTGATTTGAGCATGTGTGGAAAAAGAAATATAAGACAGTTGTTTATTATTTGGATTGCTTTTTCTCAAAAACTGTCATTTAATTTTCTTATTGTAAAGTGTTTATTTTATGAATGGCTGGTTTAAAATTGATTCAAAATGTTACAGGTCTTTTGTACGAGACTGAGGACCACGTTCCCACATCATGATAGGCGAGACACTTGTTAACCCTGACAGCATCATCATTGTCTTCTATAGGAATATTTTGGAGCTTCACCTATTACAAATGATGTCTCCGAGTAGATGAAAAATTCCTTGTAGAACCTTCAATAGGAAAAAAAATTTTATATATACATGTATACCCCTCCCCTTCCCTTTAGCAAAAACAAAGATGTACCATTACCAGAGAAAGGTGTCTTATACCCTTATACTATTAACAGACCATTTTACTAAACTTAATGAGAGACATCTGTTTTATACAACAAACAAAAAGTTCAATGCCAAGTAAGCAAAATTATGAACATTTTTTTTTTTCATTTAAAAGGTCAAGTTTTATGGCTGGCTTTGCTGGTGCTGTAGCATCTACACCTATTGATGTGGTCAAGGTATGTCACACACAAAATTTGTTTATGTTTCATTTTGCCTGATATTCAAGAATTTAGAAAAAAAAAGCAAGTCTAATTCATCTGTGGTGCAATTTGAATTATTTGTAGAAAGCTGTCATAAATTATGATGATTAAATATTGGAATGTTTGTGTCTCCAGAATTTGCCATAACTTTGTATCATAAAGATATTTCTCCTATTAAATGAGACTAGGAATGTTGTACAGTCTGTGATAAACAAGTGGTTTCTTTTCATCGATAAAAATTAAATTTTTATAATGCTCTGTTTTAAATAAATATAATTCTAGATATTCTTAAGTGTTGGCATTTTCAATTCAGTAAGTTATCAGAGAAAAAGATAAGCATTATAAATCTGTCACAAATGGTCAGACAATCATGTTAAATCTGTCACATCATCATAACTCAGGATTTGGGTTTTTTTTTATAAATTGTTGAAAGCAGAAAAAGCACTTAGATTTATAACAATTTCCTGTGGAAAAAATATATTGCAATTTTATCTTCATATTTGCTAAATTTTGTAGATTACAATATAAGTTATATACTACAAATAACTTTGGTGTATTGTACAAGTCAGTGCTGTAATCAATGCATCTATAAAACCTACTGAAACAGAAAACAAATGACAAAAAATTGTTACGTAGAAAATTTATTTTTAGATTTGTGAATGAATTAATATCGAGATATATCAGCGAAAGTACTTTTTGCGACTTTTAAGTGTTCACTTTGTTAAACGGTTATTAAAAATTTCTTGCTGTGAATGATACACAGTTAAATCTGTTCACCACATATGTCTTAGATTTGCTGATACCTTCAGTGCTCTGAAAAACAGATTTTATGATCCTCTTCTCCGTAACGTTAGTCAGATAGAATCATAATGTTGTTTATTTACTCTTACAAAGAGTCAACAATACTGTTTATTGTAAAATATTACTGTTAGGAAATCATTTTTTATTGTACATTTTGTTTATTGATTGTAAATATATAACCAATTTATAGACTCTGGATAATAACATAGCTGTTAATTTGAGCTTATAAAGCTCACCATAAGTTGGTGTTTAGATTTGAACATTGTCATGGTTACGTACGCCTTTATATATACATGTATTGCCTAAATTATAAGGTAGTTAAATAAAGTGTCATGGCTCCATATGTCTTTATATTGACATAATTATAATTAGGAAAGTGTTACTGCTACACAAGTCCCTGTTATTGCCAAAATCATAAGGTACATTAGTCAAAAAATAATGTGACACCTGTACAATTCTTTGTATTTCCATTATTATAAGGGAGTTAAGGAAACATTTTTTTCTGAGTTTATGACTTTTCTTTATCTGAATATATCATTTCTTTTGAGTTATTTTTGGGCAATTAGAAGTTAAATGGAGCTAGATTTTTTATTCTATTGACCCTGTGGGCCATTTGGAAAAATAATTAAATTCAAGCCCTGAATTATACTAAAATGAATGTTCTTGAGAATCTCTACATTTTTGGCCGTAGTCGGTACTCAATGAAATTTTATTGGTGTAATTTGTCTTGTCACGTTGCACACATGGTTTTATTTATCAGTTAGAAAAAATTTATAAAAAAAATTGAATTTAAATGGATAAAAACATTTTGAAAATGGAAATGGAAAAGATACTAGAGGGAAAATAAAACATAAACTTTTGATTGTTGGACTGTATACTCGTCCAAATTTAAAATTGTTGAAGTTATTCATCCAGGTCTATATATTGGATTTATATTGACATTAGTAATATACAAATGTGTATATTATCATATTGTATCTAGGTTATCTAGTTATAGACCCAATATTCCCATGGCAGATTGTTACTATTTATTATTTCCTCAGGAATATAAGCTGTTCATCAGTTATTGAAATGTTAAAAGTAGTACTTACGTATACTTACATATACTTACATTGTAGATAATGATTTTAAAAGATGTCTTATGTTTCCTTTACATTTCTATATTGTGTCAAAGGGTAGTTTGTCATGCGTATCAAAGTCCAAAATACGGTATTGCAAAGAGTTATAGTTCTTGATCCAAAATGATATAACATATATTTTCATGCAAGTATATGTATGCAGCGCTCTACAATGCGACCAAATCACTCGCAAATGCGACCATTTTTTAGATTTTGGAGAGTGTTTATCCTCATTCAGTCGCCACATTGCGACCAGTTTTTTCCCCGAACTGGAAATCAAAAGTTTGTCTGTTTTCACTGTGAAATTACATTATCGAAATCATGGTCTGTTATGCGCTTTACAACAACCAATTTGGTTATTCAGTTTCGATAAACTAGAGCATCTAACGCACGTGGATTACTGTATAAAAACACGTTGTATTGCTCTTATGTTTTCGACTTGAAATTTTCCTAACAGCACACGATGACATTTTTTCTCGGTCGATTTCAACAGAAGCATCATTAGACACTACTAAGTTTACTGGAACAGAGTTATGGCTAGTGTTCGACTAGGCCGAACTTTCTGCCCCGATTTCGATTTTAATTTAAGCGTTTTTTTAGTGGTAAAATCGGGGCAGAAAGTTCGGCCTAGTGTTCGACGAGGAGGATAAGCAGACCACAGCCTAATTCCTTTGGGGATTCTATCTTGGCCGATTTATCGTGGTGCAACACAATAAAACGGCCTTGACAGAATCCCCAAAGGGATTAACCACAGTCGGAACTGGAAATTTTATCTGTTACTTAAAATCCAGAGTCAAACACCCGATTGTCGGACAAACACCTATAAATTAAAGAACTGTATAGGTGTTTGTCTGACAATCAGGTCACGGGTGTTGGACTCTAGATTTTAACTTACAAACAAAATTTACAATTCTTGTGGGCAGTCTCTGTTTTGTAAATTCTGTCGAAAAGAAACTGGCGCTAAAAATTTAAAAACAAAGTTTAAGGTTGCCTCAATATTAGAGCAACAAATATGAAAAATATAGGCATATAAACACTCCTGGATTGATAAAAAATGTACAAAAAGGTCAACATGCAGTTAATAACCTTGTTTTAAATGGATTGAAACATTAAAATGTTACATAAACTTAGAAAATTAATATTTTATTTCATTTCTATATTTTCCTCCAGTGGATTTTTTAAGAACACATGAACACAAACACACACACACATATATATATATATATATATATATATATATATTATATATATATATATATATTATATATATATATTGGCGAGTAAAAGTTCCTGGCTGGCTAGTAAAATTTCTGGTTCACTGGCCAAATGAAGAGTGAATTTTTTTAGTGTTGTAGAGCCCTGGTATGTATCTTGTCTTTTAAGATTTCGGTTAATTTGTTTGTAAACTTTAGATACGAAATTGATGAAGAGAAGATGAAGTATGCTTGCAATAATTCTCGTTTACATTTCCTATTGATAAATGAATATCTCACAAGGGAGACAAATCCGTTAAGCCAACTGGTACAGTCTCAATTAAGCCAGTATTTTCACCTTTCTAAATTTATTGTAATGGATATCAACTAACAGTTAGGATCTTCCCATTCAACCTCAGATTCAAGCTTTTGCTCAAACAAAAGAACCAATCCCAATGCAATGCACCATGAATTCTCACTATGCTTAACCTGTTTTGCTTGAAACATTTCTAACAAGAACAAGTAAATCAGAATATTTTGCTAGTACATTGTATATGACACAAAAGAGTAGTGTCCCTTTATCTCTGCAATCCATACACTGGTGTAGGTCTTACCAACTGGACTTTGATAAAATTTGACAGGTATTCTTTAACATTCAAAATTATATTGTAAATAAAATATTTTGTGTTGTAATATTTAGTTAAAAGTTACTTTTATAAAGCAGAACTAAGATATTAGAATAAAGGTAAAACTGAGTTTTTCAGTAGCACTGCTAGGTATTTCTTTATGAAAACAAACCTTGATGCTTTTAAGAGTTAGTTATAATATAATCAATGCATTTCTGTGTATTTTGTGCACTTCTCCCTCGTCAAAAACAAATGTTACATGATTTAATTGTTCTTTTATGTGACCTTTCAAGGTCACATGATTTGTACTCAATTAGTTGGTTGGTTCATTGTTTTCAAGGTGAATAGCATCAACAATTGACAAGAGATGTCAACATGTGGCAACAGGCGGAGTTTCAGCTTTCATGTGATTGATCACGCCCACTGTTCTGGGAAGCTGCGGGGTCATGCGAGGGCACGCAGAGTCGAGTCCTCCTGCCCTCTCCTTTCATTCAATAGTGGGTCGTAAAGTAAATAAGTCTATCTCCCTGATGCAAGTTTGGTCTTTCTTTAACTTTGATCTGTAAATATGACATCATTGTAGAGTGATCAGTATTTGTGCATTTAATGCACTATTGAAATTCATTCTTTGAGTATCTCTGACATTGCAAGTTTAAATTATATAATAATCATTTAATTTATGCAAACTACTTAACGTAAGTTGATGTGATTTAGCAGTGTCAACCACAGTATTTCAGGATTCAGAAAAAATAATAAATTCATAAAAAGTCGATTTTTAGCCAACCATCAACAGATGGTGGGCTATTCATATGGCCCTGCATCCGTGGTCCATCTGTCGTTCATCCATCATCAGTCCGGCTATTTCTCAGAAAGGACTGAAGGGATCTCCTTCAAATTTGACATGAAGGTTCCCCTTGAGGTCTAATTGTGCATATTACATTTTTAGAGAGATTGGAATTCAACATGGCAGTCAGGGGGCCATCTTGGATTTTTACCAAAGGAAGTTTGTTACTGCTACTTCTCAGAAAGGACTGAAGTGATCTCCTTGAAATTTGACATGAAGGTTCCCCTTAAAATCTTGTTGTGCATATTGCATTTTCAGAGAGATTGGAATCCAATATGGCTGACACGCAGTTATCTTTGATTTTGGCCATAGGAAGTTTATTATTGCTATTTCTCAGAAAGAACTGAAGGGATTTCCATTAAATTGGACATGAAGGTTCCTCGTGAGGTGTAGTTTTGCATATTATGACTTTTTCGGTTAGATTGGATTCCAACATGGCCCACAGGTGGCCATCTTGGATTTTGACAATGGAATTATGTATTTCTCAGAATATACTTCAAAATTGATTATGGAGGTTCTTCCTGAGGTCTAGATGTGCATATTGCATTTTCAGAGAGATCAAAATCCAAAATGGACACCTGTCGGCAATGTTGAATTCCATTCCCTCTTAAAATGTAATAAGTTCAGTTTAAGTTCAGTTTTGCTATAATCTTGTGAAAAAAGTATTTCACAGAAATGTGGATTTAAGTTCAAATTCAATGTTGAGACACAAAAGAAGAGAAAAGAACAGTCTGTCATAGATCAGATGGTGGGCGCCAAGATCCCTCTGGAATTAAAATACTGTCAAATTGAATCTCTTTGTTTCATGGAACAACACTGGTTCTTTGTGTATAGACCTAGTCCTCTTGTGTATAGACCTAGTTCTCTTGTGTATAGACCTAGTCATTTTGTGTATGGACCTAGTCATCTTGTGAATGGGAGTCAACCTCTTGTCTATTAACCGAGTCCTCTTGTGTATAAACCTAGTCCTCTTGTGTGTATAGACCTAGTCCTCTTGTATATAGACCTAGATCTCTTGTGTAGACCTAGTTCTCTTGTGTATAGATCTAGTCCTCTTGTGTATGGACCTAGCATCTTGTATATGTGACTCAACCTCTTGTGTATAAACCTAGTCCTCTTGTGTATAGACTTAGTCTTCTTGTGTATGGACCTCATCCTTTTGTGTATGGACCTTGTCCTCTTGTGTATAGACCTAGACGTCTTGTGTGTAGACCTAGTTCTCTTGTGTATAGATCTAATCCTCTTGTGTATGGACCTAGCATCTTGTGTATGGGACTCAACCTCTTTTGTATAAACCTAGTCCTCTTGTGTATAGACCTAGTCTTCTTGTGTATGGACCTCGTCCTGTCGTGTGTATAGACCTAGTTCTCTTGTCTATAAACCTAGTTCTCTTGTGTGTAAACTTAGTCCTCTTGTGTATGGACCTAGTCATCTTGTATATGGGCCTCAACCTCTTGTCTATAAACTTAGTCCTCTTGTGTGTTAACCTAGTCCTCTTGTGTATGGACTTAGTCATCTTGTGTATGGGACTCAACCTCTTGTCTATAAAGCTAGTCCTCTTGTGTATAAACCTTGTCCTCTTGTGTATAGACCTAGTCTTCTTGTGTATGGACCTCGTCCTGTCGTGTGTATAGACCTAGTCCTCTTGTGTATTGACCTAGTCATCTTGTATATGGGCCTCAACCTCTTGTCTTAAAAACCTAGTCCTCTTGTGTGTAAACCTAGTCCTCTTGTGTATGGACTTAGTCATCTTGTGTATGGGACTCAACCTCTTGTCTATAAACCTAGTCCTGTTGTGTATAAACCTAGTCCTCTTGTGTATAGACCTAGTCTTCTTGTGTATGGACCTCGTCCTGTCGTGTGTATAGACCTAGTTCACTTGTCTATGAACCTAGTTCTCTTGTGTGTAAACTTAGTCCTCTTGTGTATGGACCTAGTCATCTTGTATATGGGCCTCAACCTCTTTTCTATAAATCTAGTCCCTACATACTGGTATATCTTTTGAAATATAAGGTGAAGAGCATTGATATTCCACATATGCAATCCTTATGATCAGCCACTTCAGGTGGTATTATTGATATAATTCTTAAAATCTTTCACATTCTCAGTGCGTGAGATATGTATACAAAGCTGTCGATGGAAAACTATGTTGTCTTCTGACATTTCTTGTTCCTAACTTACAGTCTGTCCACTTATCTTGAACTTTAAGACCCTTAAATATTGGATTCTTATTACAATCCATGTGTGACTTGGTGGACAGTTTATCAATGTGTGCCTATCTGTTGGATTCTTGTTATGTATAACAGTTCATCGGGACATCATCCTCTCTAGAACTATTGGACTCATGTGTGACAGTTCATCAACTTGTCGCCAGCTTTAGGACTCTTTGTTGTACAATATATGTGATAGCATATCCACTTATCCCTAACTATTGTACTAGTTTCATGTCACAGTTCATCCCTTAATTTTTGACGTTGTTAGCTCACCGGGTTGAAGGTTCAAATGAGCTTTTCTGCCTCTTTTGTCCATCTTCTGTCTGTCTGTCTGTCCATCTTTTCACATTTTTAAGTTGAAGGATTTTTTATGAAACTTTATAGGAAGCAAGTACTCAAGGTCCTCTACCAAGTTTGTACATTACGGCCAGATCGACCCAGGGGTGGGGCAAAAGAGGCCCAGGGGGTACCCGTCTTTAAAAAAATTTCCTCCAGAACCACTGCATGGATTGAAAAACTAATTGTATCTGAGTGATCTACATTAATGTGTGATTAAAATTTGTTAATTACGTAGAAATCAGAAAATCAATTTTTAATGTGTTTTTGATGTCCTTTTACACATTGTCATCCTCATTTATTCATTATGATCCATTCATTTAAAGTGTTTTACATGCAATTAGGTAGAGAAATGCTTCCCTGAAAGAATTTGTTTTCTGAAATTTAATCTTTTGAATTTTTTTTTATGAATTTTTAAAACTGAAAAAAGAAGGAGGGGCATTTTTTTTAGACACTTGTTCTTCAAAACCATTGAAGGATAAGGGAAGCCAGTATGGTATCCAAGTTCCCCCAACAAGTTTATGTTTTTTGACCAGATCAATTTAGAGGTATACACCTCTAAATCGATCTGGGAGGACAAAATAGGTCTCAGAGGACACCCCTCTTTGAAAATCTTCTCCAGACCTGCTGCATGGATTGAAAAACTAATTGCATCTGAGTGATTTTTATGGATGCATGATTCAATTTCCTGTTTTTGGAATAAATTAGAAAATACATTTTTGACATCTTTCCCAGCTTTGTCTCTTCCACTCCCAATGAGTGTTAAAATAATTTGTAAATTTGAGATTCCCATATATGTGAGATACCAACACAGTTTGGGGCCTCCGTGGCCGAGTGGTTACAGCATTGCGCTTTAGATCACAAGGCCTCTCACCTCGGGTTCGAATCCCGCTAGGGTCATTTCGAAATAAGTGGGAAAGTTTGCCAGTTTTCTTGCTTAAGGTTGGTGGTCTTTACCCGGGTAACCGGGGTTTCTCCTCCACCAATAAAAACTGAAAGCCATCATATGACTGAAAGATTGTTGAGTATGGCGTAAAAAAATAAATCAAATCAAATCAAACCAACACATTTCAGGTGAGTGATGTTGCCCATGGGCCTCTTGTTTTAAGTGTTCTGTTGGACAGTTTATTCACTTAGTTTGCCTACATATTGAAATATTCTTATGTAAGTTTGTTGAACAGTTTTTGATTTGTCCCTAAACACTGTGCCGTTGTGTTGACTGTCTCATTCAACAGTTCATCCACATAATTTGCCAAACCATAATACTGTTCTTTTGCCGTTAGTTTAGTTTACAAAGACATGTGTCTTCTATTTATCAACATGGTCAATGAGCAGTGGAATAGGATTTTCTTTAAAATGTTTGTAAAATTGAAAATAGGTATTATTTAAATGCAATGGATTTGATGCTCTTAGAATGAATTTCTCTTTCTTTGATATGTCTGTATCATGATAATCAGACATCAGTATGTTGTATTATGATAATAAAGCTTTCTTTCTTTCAAAGAGACTGATGGAAAACAGATGAAAACAGAAAAAAACGAGATTTCAATAGTATAAGTCAAATTTCTGTGTTTTATGTTTAAGGTTATGTTGTTGTCATTCAAATGTAAAAATAATGATTTTGTTAAAATATTGCTTACAATTTAAATGAATATTACCATCAGTTCCAAAATATCATTAACTCATCAATGTTTCACACAAAAAGAAAACCTTCATTGACAAAGATAAAAACATTCTGTGACATTTTCTGTTTGGCAACTAAAACTGGGCTGCAGAGTTTTGTATTTGATTTTTGTTGTTTTGCTTTCAGACTCGACTGATGAATCAGAAACGACTGAAGACTGCAGTAATAGGACCTGGTGGCACAGCAGCCATTCCTACCATATACACATCTTCAGCAGATTGTATTGTACAGGTTAGTTGTGTGTTCAATTTTCATGATATAGCAGGGATCTCCATGACCTCATGAAAATGCCGATTTTTATGTACAGTGCCGAAGTCTAACATATGCAAATGTATCACCAAATATGAACTTTTGGGATCAATGCCGTAATAGACAGAAGAAAAACAAACAATATTAACAGTATATTCAATAATTTACCACTGAAAATGATTAACCACAACCGAACTGCAATGTGTGTTTGGCCATATTTCATTTCCCACAAGATAAATGAACAGACCAACACCAAACCCGAGTGATGAAAGATGTAAAGATATACTAAAATTATTCAGCTGTACACAAATTTGAAAAAAAAGGTCCATGAATTTTATTTGCATTTTAATTCTATGTTTAAAAAGTTTTTAAATTTATATTATTTCACTGAAAGATAAATATGCATAAATTTGACTGATTTGACTGGTGTAACCTTTTGATTGTCATATGGATGATTCTCCTCAATTTTCAGTTATGACAAGTTTCACAGGGAAAAACATTTTATTTCTCACTTGATACCCTTAGATATGGCGACAAGTATGAAAGATTACCTTTATTACCTAAAATTTAAACACTTAAAAGTCAAGAAAGAGTTTATGAGACTCTTCTATATGTAGTAAATTTGGAAGATCAGAATTGGTTTCATCATTTCACCTTTTTAAATGATCTTTCACCCCAGGATATCGGGTGGTATGCTCTTTCTGTTGTTTAAAACCAGTCTATTCTGGTCCGTAGGGTTGAAAGGGTTAAGTGACCCAGGTGACTTTGGCAGTCTGTCGCTGTTTGTTGTCTTGATATGTGAAAGTCGCTTGTCATTGAGATGAGACATAAATTCAAAATCTTGTAGTTGAAATGTTGATTTATATCAACTACCATGACTCATTTATTTCTCGGGTGAATTTTTGCATCTTGTTCCATCTTGATAATGCAGGTATCTGTCATATTTTAAGACTGATAATTCACTTCAAATATGGGAAGTAGGCTTGAGGTTATAAAAGTTTTCTTGCTGAACTCAAAGCTAAAAAACCATTGTCATAACAATAAGAATTTTGAGTGTCTTGAGCCTTGGGTCTGGGATTTTGTAGAAAGATGTAAAGAACAAGTGTCTGGAGTACAATGCACTAAAACTTGTCTTGAGAGAGCGCCTGTATTGTAAGACCACATTCTGAAAATCAATCGTTGAACAAATATTCAAAATAAAACCTCTCTAAATTGACCACCTGTCTTGAGAGACCATATTTGATGGCAGATGGGGTGGTCATTCAGAGCAGGTTCCACTGTACTAAAAATAGTTCATTACATTTGACTTATACTTTTATTTGATGACCTTTTTTTTCAGACATAACTGGAAATGCTCTGTCTTATGGAGTAAAAATCCAAGTATCTTACAACATGGTTGAAATGTAATATTAAAAGTTGGCAATTTTGATTGATGTTTTAAAATTATCTTTACATATTTTTCAGACCGTAAGACATGAGGGATTTCTTGCATTGTACAAAGGATTTATACCAACTTGGGTTCGACTTGGTCCATGGAATATCATTGTATCCTTTGTATACATATTGTCAAATGAACTTCAATATTGTGTAGATCATATGGACACATATGCCCTGAAAGTCAATATTGTAGCATTTGACTATAGAATTGAAATAAAAATTGGAGCTCAACTGATGAAGTCTAATTGACAGAAACAATCATCTTGAGCATTATATCTTTGGAATTATGTTTATAATATTGAAATTGAAAGCATACTAGCAGTCACACTTTACAGTGTATATTTTGACTACAGGAATCAAATGATCTTGAGAACATATTAAATTGATAACATACTAACAGTCCAATTTTACAGTGTAGATATTGACTACAGGAATTAGATCTCAAAGTACATTTTGAAATTGATAGCATATTAACAGTCAAATTTGAATGTTAGCAATAACCTGTACAGTTGTGATCTTTCTTATTTAGTTTATTAAACTAATGGTAGCTTTTTGGTAGAGGGTTCACCTCACAAGAAGAAGGTGGCAGGGCTTGAATCTTGGGTCAGGCCATTGGCTTTTTAATACAGGTCATATCAGCTCCTACCACCAAAAGTTGTGCATGATATGTGAAATTTACAAGTAAGACCTGTGAAACTTTTAGCACATGTCAAATATGATCCTACTACTATGGATGACATGTGAAAGTTTCAAGTAGGCCCAATGACTTTCTAATACAGAACATATCTGTGCCTGCCACTCTTCACTGCACAAGGTATTTGAAAGGTACAGATTTTTAATTAGACTTAAAATCTATGTAACTGTATTATGCATGACTTGCTGCAAAAAAATCATTAGTCTTTAAAAAAGATGTAAAAATTTAGCACTTTTACTGTATAGATCTAATGTGTAACGTCACCATGCAAGTGAAAAATTCTTATAAAGTCATTAAACAAAATCAAAATGGAACAAAATAAATAAAAATCTGGCAAATCGCATGATTATTGACCTTGACATTTCTTTTCAGTTCTTTATGACGTATGAACAGCTGAAAAAGGTATACTGAACAAAGACCCCCCAGGCTTCTGTGTCACGTTCAACATCATCTGTTGTATCATACACTATTCATCTGTTGACAAACTTCACCGGTATCGTTCCATATTCTCGTACCAAATTCACTCCGAGAGCTTACATTCTTGTAAAACAGGAACAATATTATTTTTATAAAACATCTGAATGGTAGTATTCAACATTTAAGAAACAACTGAACTAACTGACTTTTTTACAAGTGACTTTGTATTGCAGCCAAGATATAGAATATATATAGTACATGTTATTTGTTATGTTTTGTATTTTTTAAATGTTTGTATACTTTTTTTTTTTTATTATTTATTTTTTTTTTTTTTGGCTCAAAGTTGTTTAACATCGAATACTGCTGATATGTACAACAGACTCTTTATTTTGAAAAAAAAAATAATATTGTGCCTTTTGGTCAAATAGTCTCTACTTAAAGTGATTTTTCCCTTTCCATAGAAACAAATTGTACCCACGGGTATTATCTCACTTTGCTTTCTTTTGGTATAGTATCTTGTTATTTATTATTTTTTAAGTAGTGTATAGGGACAAGAATTTATAAACATGTTTTTGAAAAATGAACATTTAAAAGAACATCAACTATTGGTGCATTTTATTTATTTTTCTGATTTTGAAATGATAAAGAATTTTGAAGAGTTTTAATTAATTTTTTGATTTTTTATAACCAATACAAGGAATTGATAATTGATTTATAGAGGAATCCTTGCTGTCTCTGTCAGATGTCAATGATAAAACAGGCATGACAACACGGTTAACCAATTAATACAGGGTGTAAAAATTAAGTTGGTGTTTCTGTATTTCTCAAAGTGAAAACTTGTAATAAAGGTATTTCATAGCACGTCCACCACCCTTTAATAGATACTGTCTCTATCTATTTGTTTTCACTAGGATAAAATCTTTTGAATGTTGGTGCATTTTTTTGTTGATGTTTGTGTTATGAAAGTATTCATAATTTCTATTCACAGTTTAACCTCCCACTCCAAATAGGTAATATATATTATAGAAAACTTAAGATTACACTGTGCCATATTTTAAATTTTTGCTTAATATTTTATCTTGATTAATTCTATGGGAATTAAATAAAGTTGCAGAGTTAGACTCTTTTCTGTTGAAATCTGTCTTTAGATAATTGTTGTACACTTTGGATGAGGATAAGGGCCTAGATAAATCCATAAAATGTTTGTGTCATTTCAGGTTTCCTTTACATGATGATCCAGGTAATTTTACAATGATTGTCAAGTATTAAGGTCAAGGTACTGTTAGAATTAAATTGAATAAATATTTTAATAGGTATTTAATTGATGGAATCAGATACAACAAAGTATATCAATTTTTATATAAAAATAATCAAAATTACTGAAAAGACTATATGTTGGGATTTTTCTGCAAAGGTTTATGAAAAAACTGTAGCTCTTTTCACCCATTGTATTTTTATTTAGGATGCAGCTTTTAAAACAATACAAAGAACGACTTTTTTTCAGTTTCTAGACATTTTGATTTTATCAAATTTTGTGAACAAGTTCCTTTAAAGCACATTTTACAAAAAATTTTAAAGTGTTGATATTATATATTTTCCTAATAATTTAGAAATTTAATTCATTATTTAAAGAATGGTAGAACATCAATTGATATGCCAAATTATATTCCTTAAATTCAGGATATATAAATGCATAATAGAGTTAAATAGAGAATTGTGTTAAACAATTGTTGTATGTCTGTAATATAAGGAACTAGCAAAATGTTTTATGATTTGTCAATTTTTAAGCAAAGAAATCCAGTAGCAGTGCTCAAATGTTCTTTTCTGTGTATTATGATACATGAAAACAATTAAAGAAATAAATATCATTATTATAGTCAATTAAGAGTCAGTAGTTCACTTTCAAAATAACAGAAATTGAAAATCATTGATTTTAGAACTACAGATTGAGAATTATTGATTTCAGATTTATAAACTTTGAAAATTATTAATATTAGTGTTGCACACCTATTCGATATTTCAGTAATATAAAAGTTGGATATTATTATTTTCAATATTATAGAACTCGTATATTAAATCCAGCATTACAGGAACGGAATTTGCATCAATGTCAACATGATGGGCACTTGATATAAATTTTCAGCTTTCAATATTTCATAATTACCAGTTTCAACATAAGATATTCCAGGTGTTTATTTATTAATCAAACAATCACATGCTTTTCTGCAGATGACATTGTGAAACGATGGAAGGCATTATTGTTAATGACAAAGCATGATTTTACAATAAGATTTATCAATATGCACCAAACTTTACCTAATAACCAGGGGTATGACATCATAAACACTTTGTATTGGTGAATTTAGAACATTACAACTGAAACACTTTGTTGTTCATAAAAAGCTGTAAGGTCTTTAATGGTTTTTTTAGTTATTTGCTGCATATACATTCCTGTTGACTTTACGTGATAAATGTATCAAACGGTGAATAATATAATCATTATTAGAGGTATATTTCTATCTTGGATTGCATAAATCTATTTTCTAAACAAACTGAAAAATTGGATCGAATTCCTGTTTTATTTTTGTCACAAAATAATTATTGTTATTGGCATACAACTTATTTTTGAAAGCTCTGTAAACAATGTCCAAATTTATCTTATACATATGCACTGTATATATCTCGTGGGAAAGTTTATTATTCTTTTTAGTAAGATTGCAGTGAAAAATACAGGGGTTTAACTTAGAAAGGTTTCAAGTTTTATATATGTTCAGTTCATAACTTCTTTATTCTGAACTTAATCATCACGTGTATCAGTTTTATGTGTGGGTTTAAAATTTGAGCTACCAGGGTACATGTAAATGTCAGTATGGATTAACTATCACAGTTTTCCAGCAGTTGATGCTACTTTAGTTATGTCTTATCGATATGTGAAACTTAGTGCAATATAGCCATTGTCAAATGAACTTTGAAACTACAAAATTAAGACTAATAAAATTTTAAATAGAAAGAAATTGTTGATTTTTGTTGTCTAATGATAAAAAAATAAATCAAAAGTGATTGCAGATTTGTGTTTTTACGTCAACCATTATGGCTGCCTACACCTCTGATTGAGCAAAACTCTGATTGTTCGGAAATCAATTAAAGGTAAAATTGAAGAAGTACCAATCGATAATCAAAACTCAAGTCCTTTATAACACGACGAATTAGATGTGTAAATAGTCTCGACACGAAGAACAATTGCGAATCCCAAACGGGATAAGACCAGGTGTCCTGAAGGAGTTTGCCTCTTCTTCTGGCATGTCACCCTGTCACAAAAGTTCGATGGAAACCTTTCTGGTCAAATTCGGTTAAAAGGTCAAGTTTGGTGATACGGTCAAGTTCGGTGAAAAGCACAATTAGTGAAAGGGAGTCTGTCTGTGGCCGTGCTGCAGAATACTATCTAATATTTCTTAGAGGGAGACTACATAATGTTTAACAAGATCCCCGTATCAACCATAAAACTTCTTAAACGACGACTCCAAGCGTTCAACAACGTAACCTTCTGTAAGGAGTTTATTGGCTAGTCGTTTTGCTCTCGGAATAAAACATTCATAAGAAGAGCATGCCCTGGCATAACGTATAAGTTGTGAAATGAAAACGCAATAGGCAGGAGAAGATGGAATATTACTACTTAGAAACGGAAAGTTCGTGATATGGAAATTGAAAGTGTCGTGTTTGTCATAAAGGGATGTGTGAAGTTGACCATCCTTTCCAATCGACAGGAGTAAATCTAGGTAAGAAGTAGATGTGTTGCTCTCTGTCGTCTCATTGATCTCCAGCTCAACAGGATACATTGTTGCCATATTGACCGGTCAAAAGTTTTTTGTATCCCAAAACGCTACCCCTGCTATCGAAATCAAGACGTCCTCATTTCTCGACGATCGTATAACAGACACGTTTTTTCCTTACTAAAATTAAATTTACAAATAAAGGTATAAAACGTTTTAAACATTAGTAATGTTCTAAAGCACAAAAAGTTGTGTTCCGCCATATTTCAAATTGAAGACCATGCCTTGCATTTCATAAAGCTATACATCTAGTATCGCATCCGAGCTATTCAATTATAAACGGGCTATGCGGTGTCTAGACATCAACCATCTTCTACATAATACCGTCACATGTCCATGTGCATCATCTCCCATCATATATAATCCTATCGGGCATGTCATCACCCTTGACGTATCTATTGTTGAAAATGAAAACATCAAAAATCTTATTTTCAGAGATCCATAATACTTTGAAGTCCGTTCTTTTAATTGGCGACAGAATTTCAGTTTAGTGATTAATTTTGTCGAGGATTATGCCAGACGATGGGCCGAACATGGGGTTGTGGTACAAGACACTTTCTTTGAATGGTTAAAAGCTGTATGATGGTGTTGTTGAGACGTCTGTACCAATTATGACGAGGATTTGTTCCTCACGTATGTCATTTTAATTTGACTGGACTCACGGCGGATGTGACCGTTCGACAGGGGATGCTTACTCCTCCAAGGCACCTGATCCCACCTTGATTCCAAGATGTCCGTGTTTGCCCATTTTTTACCAGATTTGTAGCTATATCCTGGACATCCTAATGATTTATACCTTGGTATCTGAGACTTTTTATATTGATAAAATTTCATATTCGAAATACATGTTAGCCCTCTGTATTTAGTGATCCAGAAGTGGTATAGGTTACATGACCATATGTAATGATCCCAGCAGTTTTATTTGTTAGGCACATTACTATAATTATAAGAATTAGGGTTTAATACAAATTCTGGTAATCCTACATACACAAGTAGTCCATTTCAAAATCCTTCAAAATCATGTGTCCGCTCTTTTGATGTACCTACAACCGATACTGATTTTGAGCTAGCATAGTTATATTTGATACCTAAACTTCACAAAACCCCATATGAGCAGAGGTACATAGCAGGATCCATGAAATGTCCCTCCGAATATTTATCTTTACTCCTTAACAAAATACTGACAGCTATTACGGAGAAACTTCAGCCGTACTGTTGAGTTCCTTATTCCATAAGCGGTGTAAATGAGATGTGGATAATAAAACTTTCTGAACAACTTTTAGAAAATATGAAGACTCATTATTTCAGATTCACAGTATCAAAACATACGACTTTTCTACTCTTTACATAACAATTCCACATGGAATATTAAAAGAGCGACTTTTTGGCATCATCGACAACTGATTTTTCACTAAAGGTGGTACCCGAAAATTTAAATATCTAGTCATTGGTTATCATGATACTTATTTCTCAAACACCACTCTAATTCTACACATAAATACACTGAAGTTGATATGAAAATGATGCTGGAATTCTAAGAGACAATATATTTGTAATATTCACTCAGCAAATTGTCGGCATTCCTATGGGAACCAATTGTGACCCTTTATTGGCTGACTTATTTCTTATTCATGTGAAGCAGTCTTCATTTAGAAACTGCTGAATCAAAAGAAGAAAAAAGCTAACGGTGTCCTTTAATTTAACAGATATATCGACGATGTTTTGTGAATTAATAATGACAATTTTCATACATATGTCAATGCAATATATCCCAACGAACATGAAATTAAAGATACAATAGAATCAAGCGCACATGCTTCATACTTAGACATTTTACTTGCTGGTGGACCGTTTGAGTCCCCGAGGGTATACATAAACCTAGTATCTGGTATTTTGGTACCAGCTTATACTAAAGTAATATTTGGCACTGATAACACCATTTAAATTCCAAAGTTTTCTAAAGCTAAGATAGTCAACTTTTTAAAGTGGTTACTCTTAGACGGATTTCGGCTATACTTTTAGATTTATTATTTGGCCTTGTATGATACCACTTTCCCTATACAAAATACATACATATTTTAAATTGGAGCTCAACTGATGAAGTATAATTGACAGAAACGATCGTCTTGAGCATTATAACGTTGGTATTATGTTCATAATATTTACTATAGACACAGACGGGGATTTAACAAATAGCTTATTCGACAAACGCGACGATTTCTGCTTTCCCATCGTACACTTTCCACATTTAAGTAGTAATATCCCACAATCACCTGCATATGGAGATTTTATTTTACAAAGTGATATGCCACACCGTGTTCAACATATGAACATTTCATATAAAGAGGTAAAATACTCACTGACAAATTATTGATACATGTACAGGGATATCGAAAACCGCGTCTGATGTCAACGTTCCGCAAATTTTACGGTCGGTATATTAATATTCTTGTTTGCGATTACTCTTCCACTGACTGAAATGTTGAATTGCTTGTTCGACAGCAATTGTTGAGACGCCTGTACCAATTGTGACGAGGATTCGTTCCTCAGTTATTCCATTTGGATTTGACTGTGGACTCACGACCGGTCAACAAGGGATGCTTACCATGACACCTGATCTCACCTCTTGATTTCCAGAGGTCCGTGTTTTTCAAATATTTACCAGATTTGTATGTATATCCTGGACATCATATACAAGATTAATATTTTGGTATCTGAGATTTTTTGTATTTGTGGGACACACACACACACACACACACACACTGAAATTATTCCTGTATGTTTCGAGAATTATGTTTTGTCATGCATTTTGTATTTCAAAAGTCCAGATAAAATGACTGGGTCAATCGTTAACTGTCCAGTAAATACTTTATTGAACAGCTACAGGTAACATATTGAATATTAATTTATTAAAATAATACTGTCCACGGATAATGGATTCTTGTAACAATGGATAAAATCACAACTATGTTTTGATAAAATAAAATTCGATAAATTTTAGGGGATCAAAATTTTATTACGATTTTTGTCATCATCATGATATATATATATATATATATATATATATATATATATATATATATATATATATATATATATATATATATATATATATATATATATATATATATGATGGAAAATTGACCTTCATTTTTAAGATTTTAGAGTACGTAGTCAAGTTTTAAATGCAGTGTCCCTGCAATACTAGAATGCTTGTAAAAGGACAAACATCAGTCCCAAAACGAAGGATTTATTGGCTAACAGAATAAACAAATTAATATGATGACCAATCCATGATATTCATTGTTTTACTTTTCTAGCTTGGCTTCAAGGATGGTGAAAATACCATCAGACATTGACCTATCATGTTCTTTATAAAATGTTTCAAGAGTGTTATTTTCTTTCATTTCTTCAGTCCATTTGATACCTTTCTTTAATTCACTCTCTGTTGCCAAAGACCAGAAGGAATCCATGTTTCTCCATGTTTGATGTAAAGGTCCCTCGGGGTATTCGTAATTGGTGTACTGGTCATGACCAAGGCACGCAAGAGTCGAAAGTGTTTTTAATCCATTGTCATCAAACATCTGTTGTAAGATTTGTAGACTTGGAAGTACCGATTCATACCTTCGGAGTGCCTCGGGAATGAGATGAGCATACCAAATGGCGTTGAGTTGTCTAACTGTAGTAGTAGTGATGATGAGGATGCCTCCAGGTTTTAATACTCTATAGACCTCTTTTATAGTTTGACTAACAGTTGGAAAATTGACACCGTCAGCTTTCTTTTCCAGGTGGTGTAGAACCTAAAAAGATTAAAGAATATGAATAAATAGTCACTATTTTTTATCAGAAGGTCACATATAGTTTAGCAAATTAAAGTACAGGTATTTATGTTGCAAGTTACTTAAGTGTTCATATATTTTCTTATACATCAAAGAGAGATTTTTTCTATCAAATATACATGTCTTTCATAACTAGTATTAATAATACCAAAGTTATAGTGTTACAATATACGCCAAACCCTTATATGTGAGAACCAATTTGGAATACAAGCTGGTTGATATGTTAAATATTTAAGAGCAAAATGTGTCGGGTATACAATAATAAACCATTCGAGAAAAAGTCTTGTAAGCACTCAATAAGTATAACTTATTACCTTTGCGACAATTTAATTTTTCCTATATTGCGATCAAATAGTAAGACAGAAAATAAAAATCGCTTATTATTTAACACTACTACTGCAGAAGTGACATCTATTTGTAATTGCAAATGTATTCTAAGCTTGTAATTTAGAATGTAAAGTTGTTTACTGTATTACAGTACGTATACCTGCGACACACTGTTTTCTGATAGGTCATATCGATTTAAACTTTACAATTAAAAGACAAACGCAATATAAAGAAAAACGTTTTATAATAAGCTACCTACTGTATAACAGGTTTTAATAAATTTATTTAAGCCTAATTCCGCGAGAGCTCTTGCTCACGGAAATAAAATTATGGCCTAATGAAGTACGATTATAGTATGACGGAATAGACATTCGAAACCGCTAAAATATCTCGCGATTAAATCTAGAATTTGTTTTTCGCGAAAATAAAGTCCCACGCAAATATCCAGATTTACAGTATTTGATTGTTTTGTTTTTATGTATTTGGTACATGGGCACAATACCTGATTTATCATTACGGCGTCAAACGAATTGTCTTCAAAAGGAAGATGGGGAAGTATTGAATGTTTGATTTCCTTGACAGCAGACATCAAATTTGCCTTGGTCAAGTTCTGTCTCGCTCTTTCGATCATATTTTCACTGCCATCAACCAAAGAAATGGATCCAACTCTGTACTGGAGAAGAGCTACAGCGTATTTTCCTGTTCCGCATCCGACATCTAATAAGTGAGTATCCTTAAAGATTAAAGGGAAAGTAATCATAGTACGGGCCAGCCTAAAACTTTTTGGAATAAACTTGATTATTTCACTAAAATATAAATTCGCACTATAATGATACCAGAGCCATTATTAACAAAATAATACTAATGCTAATAAAGCTAATGCACACATGTATACATATTTAATTTGAATATATCTAATCTCTATCTGACCTTTAACTTTGAAACATGTAATCACTCCCATATCTGCCCTTTTCAGCATCTGATTACATACACATTATATATATGATTTGATATTTGACTTTGTATCACATTTATATATCAGATATATACATGTTTATTGTACATTAAACGTGTATAACGAAAATGCTAAAACCAAAGAAATCAATAAAAAAAATTGACCAATAAAAGGCTCCAGTTCATTTATGAACTGTACAAAATTTCAACATCATCCAATTTATTTAAACCTTACATAACAAATAATTTAGCAAATTAAAACTATAATAACCTATTTCAAAGCACGTTTTTGCCGAACCAATATACTTACCCAATTCTTCTACATATATATACATATCTGAGCCTTATTTCTGAGCAAAAATATATAAATTTTGTGTAATAATACCGTGTTTCAATACTAAAAGTGAGGCTTTTCAAACTCTTTGCAGATTAGAAATTCTTCAAATATTTTATCTGTTCGTTTAGAAGTCTTGCAGTCAAATAAATGTATGGAAAATCACATGCTACTCTAAATATTTCCTCTTTTTAACTCTTGATACTCTCATAATAGGGAAGAAAATTCAATCGAAATACTGTATGTGTATTTAGATTACCGTACTCATATTTTAGCGCTGTCAGGGGGTATAGACTTATTAGCGGAATCTTGAATTTGCGCAATTATTTTTTTAGTTTTCTCAGGATGGAGAAAATTTAGCGATGCCCTTCAATTAGCGCAATGATTTGAGCGCGAAATGCGCTAATATTAGAGTTCCACTAAAATAAGTACACGCACAGTACTCCGCACAAATGTAATAATGGTTATTGCTAAGGCACTGGCCGGGGATTGGATAGGTACAAACCTGTCTGGCTCCGTAAACTCCAGACTTTCTCATAAAGAAATTAGAAATGTTTTCTTTGAATAAGAGATGGTAAGATATTTGATATGAATCTTCATATATTTAAGATAATTTATGGATTTACCGTTAAATTCTTCCTAATATGAAGTAATCCAGCGATTACGTCAGCTGCAGCTGGTTTCCTTAGATCGTTGTAATCACGAGAAAGATTGTCGTAGTTTGTAAAAGAGCTCATCTTCCTCGTCCTGTTTCGAACAATTTTGTCTGTAGTCTTAGTATGCTTCACATATATATGCAATTGCGTATCAAATGTATGTTTTGTGACGTGCCGTAATGTCATATTGATACGTTTATCGGTGGTGATGATAAAGTGTCTCGATCCGAATATACAGGTCAGTGACACAGTTCCATATTTCAAATTTGGATAGAATTTGGATATAATTACAGTCAATATATTGTAACATAAAATACATTACAAAACGGTGATACTATGATGATTTTAAAGATAAAATGTTGCATGAATATTTATTTTACCAGTCACATGATCATTTTGCAAATGTTTATTAGAAATGCATTCGAATTTATTACATTTTCAGATCGTACATTCTATATCGATCAATTTATATATGAATTTCGTTTTATATAGTTTACAGTTTTACGACTAATATTCTCAAACATAAACGTGATGAGTGGATTGGAAAATATCAGCCTAAATGGTGACAAATTTGTCGTACAATATGATGAATTTGACCTTTAAACTCTTACCATGAGGATTTACAACCACATATCCACTCAACACCTCCATATTTGCTTTTTCTCCCATATGATATTGTATGCATTTTGGAGGCCATTTTACACTAATTATACGGATAACTCTGTGAATATGGGAAAAAACCTGCCTCTTCTTCCTTCGGGAAAGACAGTTCACACGCACTGTGATGTCAGAGACACACTATCTAATTTTTGAACTTTTAACTGGTCTGTGTCATGCTACTTTTTTGATTGCGTCATGAATGACGTTTTCATTTTTACGTTCAGTAAATATTATTTTTCTGCATTACATGTATACAGTACGCTTTGACGTTTGCCAGTTGTAAAGACTGGAAATGTTGGAGAAAAAGAATCACACATGATTCTTTGTTGTGGACAGGAAATTTTTAAAACCCTCGGGAAAGAACATGAGAATCCAGAGCTCGGCAAAGCCTCGTTCTGGATAGTCATGTTCTTTCCCTCTGGTTTGAACAATTCCCTACCCACAACAAAAAATCATGTAATATTCTATTAGTCTACAAACAAACCGTGCTGTAGATTTGCATTATTCCATTCATATTGTGCTCATATTGCTCAGCTACATATACTCTCTCAAGACATGGTTGACGTTTGATCGCTTCATTGTATCAAAAGTATTTTTAACACTCCTGTAACAAATTGTCATCATATACTTAATACACAGCTGAAACATTTTGCAACTTCTTTTCAATACGTCTCTCTTTGTGAATTCCCTTTTCTATGAAAAAAAAAACAATAACACTTGTCATGCCTGTACGTTAAAAGTTGGTCACTTAATTAATTTCGAACGAGATTCATTTCCAGTAAAGTTTTCGACAGATGTTTATTTGATCATCTTCGCTACCCTCAATATGTACCAAATCTTCATTAAATACATTATATTATAACTCTTAGACTGTGTCATGATTGTCAAACAATGTATGTTATATAGTCAAATATGAGTGTCCATACAATGTAGACTAACACGTTTTCCAAAACTTTACAACTTACAAGACTGCTGTGCAATTCTTATCAGTTTAAGTGCATAACTTGTAGGTTAGTGTCGGCTAGTGTCTGGGATGAAGACTTCGACTTCACAGCTGGGTGCCAAGATAAGGGAATAATTCAAAAGTAAAACTAGATATTGATTACGCAGTTTCTAACACTGTCTTGAATCTCAATCTCGGAAAATGAAAGATCATTAATTGTCACTAGATGATGTTAACAGTGCATTTTACACAATTTTATTTAGAGATTTTTTCATTCCATTTTCAATACGTGACAAATACGTACAACTGATGTTTTATTTGCGTGAAATTAGCATTTATAACGCGAATACGTAAAGAATTTATGATGTATTGTTACATAGGTAAACTACTCACTGACAAATTATTGATACATGTACAGAGATATCGAAAACCGCGTCTGATGTCAACGTTCCGCAAAGTTTACGGTCGCTATATTAATAGTCTTGTTTGCTGAAATGTTGAATTGCCTGTTCGATAGAAATTTTTGGGACCTTTGTACCAATTGTGACGAGGATTCGTTCCTCCCTTATTCCACATGGATTTGATAGGGGATGCTTACTCCTCCATGACACCTGATCCCACCTCTTGATTTCCAGAGGTCCGTTTTTTCAAATATTTATCAGATTTGTATCTATATCCTAAACATTAAAAATATTTATACTTTGGTATCTGAGATTTTTTATATTTATAGGACACACACACACACACACACACACATATATATATATATATATATATATATATATATATATATATATATATATATATATATATATATATATATATATATATATATACAGTGAACCCTCTTTACAACGACTGTGTTTGTTCCCACGTAGGAATGACGTTATATCGAATTTGTCACTGTAATGAATTTGATGTGATGGGCATTTCATAGTTAGCTCCCTTGAGTATCATTTACGCATATATGTACATGTAAATAAATAAACTTACAACAACAAATCTTAATATTTTATTTCATACTATTTTCAACATTTTACTTGTCATATATATGCAAGTTAATATTGTAAACATCAATGCACAATTATTTTTTTTTCGGTCGCATATCGTAAATCGGTGATGTCGTGAAATGCACAGATCATGTACAAAATGCCCAAATGTAATATATCTCGTGATATAAAGAGTTTAAATTCATTATAAATTGCTTAAATAAAAACCTCTGAGATTGCTGATACAATTCTCTTAAAAATGTGTTTCATCAATAAAGTTCTACTAAAATGTCTACGGCTATCGCAAGGATTGAAGTAATTTAAAGATCCGCCATTGTAACCACATCGGCATGGTCAAATTGCATTTGTCAACTATATGTATTATTTATTTATTTATTTATTTATTTATTTTTTAATTTGTACACATCTTGTATTTCTCTTCCTGTCGGTTCAGTTCTAGTAAAACCTACTGATGGTTTATAAACATTAGGCCTACTGCCTACTGTACAGGTAAGGATGATTCAAGCGCCAATCGTTGACACCTTGGCCATCACCTATCAGTACAGATTACAGAACAATTGACAGTGTAATTGTTTTATTGACACAATTATTTTTACCTGTGATCTCAACCGTGAAAAAAATCAAGACTGAAAACAACAGCCGGATCAGCAGGTGGTTCTACTATGCTGTTAAGTCGTTGTAAAGAGTTTATTTACATTGAGTTTTGTACATTTGTTCCAGGAATCTAATGTCGGAGTCGGATACTATATATTCCGTTGTAATGAGTACTTTTTAGGTACAAGTACATTTGTTCCCAAGCGATTCTTGTCTGATACCGAATATTCCGTTATAATGAATGTCATTGTAAAGCGGGTTATATATATAAAGTCCATGAAATTATTCTTGGCGAAGTAGATCTAAGTTGTTCCATAAAATGTTTTTGAGGAAACAAAAACATTTTATTGAACAATTTAGATCTATTTCGCCGTGGATAATTTTATGAACTTTGTATGACTCGGTACACAGAAATCTCAAAGGATATATATATATATATATTCTGAATTGTTTCGTTGTTCTCAGTTTTACAAACTATTGTAGCATAGATGATTTTTATCGTCGACTGTAAAATAAACTCGCAGTTTGTCATATTTTTAAAATTATACATTGTGTATTGATTTTTATAGATCTAAGAATTGAAATTATTCCTGTATGTTTTTAGAATTATGTTTTGTCATGCATTATGTATTTCAATAGTCCAGATAAAATGACTGGGTCAATCGTTAACTGTCCAGTAAAGACACTATTGAACAGCTACAGGTAACTTAATGAATATTAATTTATTAGAATGATACTGTCCACAGATAATGGATTCTTGTAACAATGGATAAAATCACAACTATGTTTTGATGAAATAAAATTCGATACCTTTATGGGTGGATCAAAATTTTATTTTTAATTTTTACTTTTTTTTAAATATCATTGTATCATATATATAATGGTAAATTGACCTACGTTTTTAAGATTTTAGAGTACGTAGTCAAGTTATATATATATATATATATATATATATATATATATATATATATATATATATATATATATATATATATATATATACGAAAATTGACCTTCATTTTTAAGATTTTAGAGTACGTAGTCAAGTTCTAAATGCAGTGTCCCTGCAATACTAGACTGCTTGTAAAAAGGACAAACATCAGTCCCAAATCGAAAGGTTTATTGGCTAACAGAATAAACAAATTAATATGATGACCAATCCATGATATTCATTGTTATACTTTTCTAGCTTGGCTTCAAGGATGGTGAAAATACCATTAGACATTGACCTATCATGTTCTTTATAAAATGTTTCAAGAGTGTTATTTTCTTTCATTTCTTCGGTCCATTTGATACCTTTCTTTAATTCACTCTCTGTTGCCAAAGACCAGAAGGAATCCATGTTTCTCCATGTTTGATGTAAAGGTCCCTCGGGGTATTCGTAATTGGTATACTGGTAATTACCAAGGCAGGCCAGAGTCGAAAGTGTTTTTAATTCATTGTCAACAAACATCTGTTGTAAGATTTGTAGACTTGGAAGTATTGATTCATACCTTCGGAGTGCCTCGGGAATGAGATGAGCATACCAAATGGCGTTGAGTTGTCTTACTGTAGTAGTAGTAATGATGAGGATGCCTCCAGGTTTTAATACTCTATAGACCTCTTTTATAGTTTGGCTAACAGTTGGAAAATTGACACCATCAGCTTTCTTTTCCAGGTGGTGTAGAACCTAAAAAGATTAAAGAATATGAATAAATAGTCACTATTATTTATCAGAAGGTCACATATAGTTTAGCAAATTAAAGTACAGGTATTTATATTGCAAGTTACATAACTGTTCATATATTTTCTTATACGTCAAAGAGAGATTTTTCCTATCAAATATACACGTCTTTCATAACTAGTATTAATAATACCAAAGTTATAGTGTTACAATATACGCCAAACAAATGTTCAAGACGATCGTTTCTGTCAATAACTGAATAAGACTTCATCAGTTGAGCGTGATTTTAATATGAATGTATAACATATTATTTTTTATTCTTTCACCCTTAAATGTGAGAACCAATTTGGAATACAGGCTGGTTGATATGTTAAATATTTAAAAGCAAAATGTGTCGGGTATACAATAATAAACCATTCGAGAAAAAGTCTTGTAAGCACTCAATAAGTATAACTTATTACCTTTGCGACAATTTAATTTTTCCTATATTGCGATCAAATAGTAAGACAGAAAATAAAAATCGCTTATTATTTAACACTACTACTGCAGAAGTGACATCTATTTGTACTAAGCTTGTAATTTAGAATGTAAAGTTGTTTACTGTACTACAGTACGTATACCTGCGACACACTGTTTTCTGATAGGTCATATCGATTTAAACTTTACAATTAAAAGACAAAAGCAATATAAAGAAAAACGGTATATAATAAGCTACCTACTGTAAAACAGGTTTTAATAAAATACCACGAGAGCTCTTGCTCACGGAAATAAAATTATGGCCTAATGAAGTACGATTATAGTATGATGGAATAGACATTCGAAACCGGTAAAATATCTCGAGATTAAATCTAGAATTTGTTTTTCGCGAAAATAAAGTCCCACGCAAATATCCAGATTTACAGTATTTGATTGTTTTGCTTTTATGTATTTGGTACATGGGCACAATACCTGATTTATCATTACGGCGTCAAACGAATTGTCTTCAAAAGGAAGACTGGGAAGTATTGAATGTTTGATTTCCTTGACAGCAGACATCAAATTTGCCTTGGTCAAGTTCTGTCTCGCTCTTTCCATCATATTTTCACTGCCATCAATCAAAGAAATGGATCCAATTCTGTACTGGAGAAGAGCTACAGCGTATTTTCCTGTTCCGCATCCGACATCTAATAAGTGTGTATCCTTGAAGAAAAAGATTAAAGTAATCATAGTACGAGTCAACCTAAATGTTTTTGGAATAAACTTGATTATTTCACTAAAATATAAATTTGCACTAAAATGCTACTAGAGCCATTACTTATAAAATAATTCTAATTTAAAAGCCAATTCACACATGTATACATATATAATTTGAATATATCTAACCTCTATCTGATCTTCAACTTTGAAACATCTAACCACTCCCACATCTGCCCTTTTCAGCATCTAATTACATACATATATATGATCTGATATTTGACTTTGTATCACATTTATATATCAGATATATACATGTATATTGTACATTTAAGATGTATAACGAAAATGTTAAAACCAAATAAATCAATTAAAAATGATGAATAAAAGGCTCCGTCTCATTAATGAACTGTACTATATTTCAACATCATCCAATTTATTTAAACCTTACATAACAAATAATTTAGCAATACACGTACTAACAAACTAAAACTATAATAACCTATTTCAGAGCACGTTTTTGACGAACCAATATTTTTTCCCAATTCCTCTACGTTCATACATATCTGAGCCTAATTCCTGAGCAAAAAAAATATATAAATTCTGTGTAATAATACCGTGTTTCAATGATAAATCTGAGACTTTACAAACTCTTTACCGATTAGAAATTCTTCAAATATTTGTCTGTTCGTTTAGAAGTCTTGCAGTCATGTAAATGTATGGAAAATCACTTACTACTGTAAATATTTCCTCTCTTTTTAACTCTTGATACTCTCATAATAGGGAAGAAAATTCAATCGAAATACTGTATGTGTATTTAGATTACCGCACTCATATTTTAGCGCTGTCAGGGGGTATAGACTTATTAGCTGAATCTTGAATTTGCGCAATTATTTTTTTAGTTTTGTTGTGTATAAAGAATGTCAGGATGGAGAAAATTTAGCGATGCCCTTGAATTAACGCAATGATTTGAGCGCGAAAGGCGCTAATATTAGAATAGCGCTAAAATAAGTACATGCACAGTACGCAAAAAATGTAGTAATGGTTACATTGCTAAGGCACTGACCGGGGATTGGATAGGTACCAACCTGTCTGGCTCTGTAAACCCCAGACTTTCTCATAAAGAAATTATAAATGTTTTCTTTGAATAAGAGATGGTAAGATATTTGATATGCATCTTCATATATCTAAGATAATTTATGGATTTACCTTTAAATTCTTCCTAATATGAAGTAACCCAGCGATTACGTCAGCTGCGGCAGGTTTCCTTAGATCGTTGTAATCACCAAAAAGATTGTCGTAGTTTGTAAAAGAGCTCATCTTCCTCGTCCTGTTTCGAACAATTTTGTCTGTAGTATTAGTAAGCTTCAGGTATATATGCAATTGCATATCAAATGTACGCTTTGTGACATGTCTTAATGTCAGATCGATACGTTTATACATTTTCAAATCGTACATTCTATATCGATCAATTTATATATGAATTTCTTTTTATATAGTTTACAGTTTTTACGACTAATATTATCAAACATGAACGTGATGAGTGGATCGGAAATTATCAGCCAAAATGGTGACATTTTTGTTGTACAATCTGATGGTTTACCAAGAATTAGACCTCAAAACTCAAACCGTGAGGATTTACAAGAACATATCCACTCAACACCTCCATATTTGCTTTTTCTCCCACACTTGCCTGTAAAACACAGTAATTAACCGTAAAAGATTAATAGAATCTACCATTTCTTAAATATATATCTATGTAGATTTACGCATAATGTACATGTCTTATGTCTATATAGATCTAGGCATATATGAGTCATGTCTGACATAAAGATGTCAGATATGATATAGTATGCATTTTGGAGGCCACAGAAGTTCTACGTCATAACGCGTGAAGCTTGTCATCCACCCCTGTAGATTACAGGCTAATCATTTTGCACTAGTTATACGGATAACTCTGTGAATATGGGAGAAAAACTTGCCTTTCCTTCCCTCGGGAAAGACAGTTCACACGCACTGTGATGTCAGAAACACACTACCTAATTTTTGAACTTTGAACTGGTCTGCGTCATGCTACTATTTTGATTGCGTCATGAATGACGTTTTCATTTTTACGTTCAGCAAATATTAATTTCTGCATTACATGTATACAGTACGGTTTGACGTTTGCCTGTTGTAAAGACTGGAAATGTTGGGAAAAAGAATCACACATGATTCTTTGTTGTGGATAGGACAATTTTAAAACCCTCGGGAAAGAACATG
>BROG01000167.1:0-147500 GCA_030159075.1 Atrina japonica
TTCCAATTTCCCGCAGTAGAATGTTCTATATTTCATTGAATCTAAAATTACAAACCGTCTAGACATTGCATTGCTCCACATGTATTAGAATTTTCAGATCAGACGACTCCAGATCAACACTTAATCATGGACAAGGTTGACAATATACAGGATGATATACATCGAGTAATCAATATTACTAACAGAAAGCTAGACATGTTTGAATTATTATAGAAACATGTATTCTATTTACCTTTTGAAGAGAGAGAGAGAGAGAGAGAGAATGTGTATGTGTTTTATATTGCTTTACAATTAGATTAAATAATTTTCCCAAACATTACATGTATTTTTGTGAAATGTTTAATTTGAATGTTGATTTGCGCCACATTCAATTGGTGATGGAGAGAATTGATGGTTACAATGTACCCGGGAAGAAGCGCAATTTAACCGACAAACCTTACAAGATCAGTTCATGTTTTAGACCTCTCAAAATAAGCTCAGGTTCCAAACCTCACAAAATCAGTTCATGTTCCGGACCTCAAAAAGTCAACTCAGGTTCCAGCGGAACTTAGACTGCACCGACTAAAGGTGAGATACTTCGTACAACCATATACTGTGACTCCCTTCAATAGTCTTGTTTGATACTACTCTGTTTCACTAAGTGAAATGTTGAGTTGCCTTTTCGTTGGCGGTTGTTGAGACATCTGTACCAATTGTGACGAGGATACACTCCTCACGTGTTTCATTGGACTTGACTGTGGACTCACGGCGGGTGTGACCGGTCGACAGGGGATGCTTACTCCTCCATGGCACCTGATCCCACCTCTTGGTTTCCAGAGGTCCGTGTTTGTCCATTTTTACCGGATTTGTATCTATGTCCTGGACATTCTATTGATTTATACTATGGTATCTGAAATTTTTTATATTTCACCAATCAGACGTAAAACTAACTGGTGACCTTTTCACCGAACTCGAGAGGTTTCCACGTGAAATTTGCGACGGTTGTGGCATTCTCACTGGGAACACTGACTACTTCTGGACACCTGGTCCCATCTCGTTTGGGATTTGCAATTGTTCTATATGTTGAGACCATTTGTATATCCAATCTGTAGTATTCCAATGGATTTGGAATTTTGATTATCCCTTGGTACTTCAGCGCGATGCTCTAACCAATCAGCCATAGAGGCCCCTTTATTTTTGTGAAAAATAAAGTAATGTCCCTGCACATTTCAATCTGAGGCTTATTTTTATCAATATCGGGTTTGTATGTTTTTGTTTCGTTATATATTATGGTACTTGGTGTGCGTTTTCAAAAACAGTCTCAAGTTTGATTTATCTAAATAATTATATCTCATTATTAAGTAAATCATATCCTGTTTTGTTTTTAACTGATTTGTAAAATCGTATTCATAAGCACACCAATCAATACACACAATTTAAAACAGAAAATACAAGATGTATGTGAAAAACTGAAAACTATTTCTCCCCAGGAACCATGTCAGTCTTTTTAAAGTTCTATAGGCTGTACAATTACTCCAAATGTTGGCAATGATTGAAATCATTCGAGATCTTCAATTAGAGACCATGGCTAAAATTTGAGAGCTTAATTTCCTCAAACAAAACGTTACAAGCAGACGAATGAATAGACAAACAAAATCAGTATACCACCGGTTCTTCAATCTCGGAGGCGGTATGAAAAAACCAAACGTAATAATGACTCAATCTGTGAAAAACGTTATGTATCTAAATGATATTACACGAATCAAAATATCAATATAAATTTCATCATAGTTTATTGAATTGATTTCTGTTTCTAAATAAATGCGTAATAACAAACCACAATTTTCTGGCCTTTAATTACAAACCCATATAAACGTACAATAGTGAATGTCCTCAATCACTGCATGCGCGGTGATACTACAGGGACTACTTAAGTGTGTCTATTGATTTATGAAACAATAAGCAGATTTCCTGAAATAGATTTACTACAAATAGCTTTATTTGCAATCAGTAGAACAATAGTGTATTTTATTTCTATTCAAAGATTTCTGATTCCGTATTGATATTCTTATATTACGCTAGGTCCTCCCAAGGTAATTAATCGAAACCTGGAAGCACATGATGAGAGTGTTGAAATACTAACTCAGCATGAATATCCAGTGTTTCTATCGTTTCTATGAGCACAAGTTTTGTATAAATTTGCCCGTGTAATCAAATTTTTAAGGGGCATTTTGTAGATTGATATAAAATAACAAAAAAGAGATATACAAACTTTTAAAGCATAACAATTCTAAAATCACTGTTTTGTGAAAATTTCATACATTACATACATAATATGTAAATCTAATTCAAGATGTTCACGGTAATATACCAACATATTTATTTTCATCGACTAAGGTAAACTACTTACTGACACGTTATTGACTCAAAGATATCGAAAATCGCGTTTAATGTCAACGTTCTGCAAATTTTACGATCGGTATAATATATTTGTATGAATGGAATGTTGAGTTACCTGTTCAACAGTGGTTGTTGAGTCGTCTGTAACGATTCTGACGGGGATTTGTTTTTTAATTTTACCATAGACTCACAGCACGTGGGACCGGTCAACTGGGGATATTTACTCATCCATGGCACCTGATCCCACCTCTGAATTTCCAGAGGTCCATGTTTTCCGAAATCACCAGATTTGTAATTGTATCTTGGAAATCCTGAAAATTTATACTTTGGTATCTGAGATTTTATATATTTAAAGCTTTTCGACAAAGAGAGAACTTTTTCATACAGCCTTTAAATTTATTGCCACACTGGGTAAAGCCCTGATTAAATGAACCCAGAAGAAGCTCTTGCCAAAATTTAGATGAACTAGATAGGAAGATCACAAATCCCACCTAGAACACTTAACGGTAAGGTTACGGATGAGAAAAGTTTATGAGTCAAATATATCCCTGATACATATATGAGCAAGAGAGTTAATATAAACCCTATGAATCAGATTTTTGCTTGACTGATCCAAATACGTTTTGAATGCTGATTTAAATATCAAGAAAAAACTTTAATACCGCTTATACAAATTCACTTATTTTTGGTGTTTAAAAGAATTAATTGCTTTATATAAAAAATGTTTTGTTATGATATAACACAATTATCCTGATGATTTAAGAAAATTTGAAAAGAATAAATTAAAGGTAAGTCTACTGAATGTTGAAAATGTGTACTAAATGTTGTACAAAGGGGTGTAATTTAGTGAAGTTAGAAGCAACGCAAGCAGTGTTTTCCTCATAAACATTTTGCACGTTGATATTGAAGAAGAGAAAATTGTGACTAAAAATAGAACTGGTTTTTAAATGGAAGTGTGGATTTGCCTTAAAATATAATAAGCTAACAAAATATATTACGTAATACATGTATATGACTTAAATCGCAGTTAGTGAAAAGACAACTGAATGTGAAATTATAAATTGCCTCAAAGATTTTCCATGCATGAGCTGATACCATTGTGAGGGCCCTTTAAGTCACATACAACTTTATATTTCGAAGTATAACCTGGATCGATGTAGCAATAAAGTAAACTTCATGAATATCCTACCGTATAATTACTATTTTTATTAGTTCGAAACTTATTTGTGGTCTAGCTTTACATGTTGTGTTCTCATTCACAGACTGATAATAATCATTTGTACAGAGCGAACCGCTACTATTCAGTGGGTGGAGATTGCCAGGTAGGTCATGACATATATCTACATCCATCATGGATTATAATTGTACACATATTATTTACATCACAAACAAAGCACCTTGTGATAAAATAAATACAAACACATCTTTACAAAGGTGATATTTTCAGGTGTGTGGATCAAAAGGGGGTATATAGACTATCTCATTTAAGGTCAATAACATTCGTCGGATCAGCTGTTTCTCTGTGTTCATTTTGTTTACAGGAAACAACTGTTTCTAATCAGGTTTGTCCTACAAAAATATAGATAACGTTAAAAACCTGTTGTCCCACAAATGCAGTGATATACAAAATATCAAACAGAATAACTTTTGTCATTTACCATCTCAAATTTACTATTTCCATTGTATTGACATTATTCCGTTTCGTTTCGTAGCATTTTGAAAATATTACATAGGCCTATTTGTGTGTATAATTAAAGTGCTGGAGAACGGTAATTAAAAACGAATTGTTTCATATCTTTAAAAAAAAAACTGGTAAATCACGATTTTTTTAAAACATTAGAATAACAAAAGTACACGGGATCAGATGTTATTTATAGTGGGACTTTTAAATGATATCGGTGAAAAATAACTCCATTTGTAACATTTTGATATATATTTCCCTTAACATTTTGTCATTAAAACGTCATGCGTGTGCTGTGTGTATAATTACATCTATTTGCGCATAACGTTATTTCATGAGGTGACATGTGTTCGGTGCAAGCATACCTGAATTCACTTTTAGTTAAACAATCCGTCCGCTAATAGGTTAACGGTTAGGTATCAGTTTAGCTTCCAATGTATCTTAACATATATTTCTGTTTATGTTTTTGTTATTGGCAACACTGGGAGATTAAGAGTGTGTGATATATATTTTAATTAGATAATTTAAGATCATTCTAAAGTATTTTACATACTGTATAATGACGTTGTATGCATGACAGAATAAATGAACTCGTTTGCTTATTTGCTTGAAAAACTTGAAAAACCATAAAATACTAAATGGCGTTTAAATGCGGCCATGAAACCCGCGCATGAATAAAAGATAATGTAAATACTGTTCCGTTTCAGCAGTGTCTATTACGCTTCTGTGTTTAACCTACTGACAACTGGAAGCGGAAGGTATCCAATTGGACATCCTAAGTATGTTTGTGGTGACGCTAAGTCATACAATGATGATGTATTCGGTATTATGGACGTTGGCCGATTATACAGAACAGAAATTTATATCAAAGAAAGATAACATGGATCTGAAAAAGACTGCTAGAATGGTAACTGTTGGGACGTTTGTTATAGCACCGATTGTGTGCACTTGGATTGCTATAGCTGAACGACTTTTCCCGGGAAGAAGCACGCGTACGGTCTTGAAAAAAATATCTGTTGACCAACTTACAGTGTCTCCATTTTCGACATCTTGCTTCTATATATGTGAGATTTTATCTTTATTGTCTTAAAGATGTGATAAAGCAAATTTCTTTTATATTTTTGTCAGCCTCTCTATCCATCGTTTTGTCTGATTTCTTATCTCTATGTCTGCCTGCCTGTCTATATATATATATATATATATATATATATATATATATATATATATATATATATATATATATATATATATATATATATATATATATAATGTATGGATGGATGGATGGATGGATGGATGCATGCATGCATGTGCGTGCGTGCGTACGTACGTACATGATGATGCATGTCCAACCCAATCCAATTTGCCTTGCCCATTACAATCTGATTATTCACCATGTAGTACTAGTTACCCTGTTTGTATTTATATATTATATATTGGTGTTCAAAATGTGTTTATATTTGTTGTAATTTCCTGTCTAAACATGTTCAGTTTTGGTTGATCAGTATATTAACGTAATCAAAATAATCAGTTCAATAGATCGCAGAATTTTAATGTAAAATTTACATTTTGTACAACTCCTGCAATCGATTGTATTGAAATTAATATTAATATATTCTCGTTCAGTGATGTTTATGTAATAATGTCAAAAATTTAAAATTTTAAAATATATGTAACTAAACACTAGCTTCATCGACTTAAAAATGCAAGTAATTTAAAGTACTTTTAGAGCATTTGTGTCAAAATTGAAAATTCAATTTTTAAAACGATGCCATCATATATTTAGTATAGGTAGACTTTTTAATACATGAGATAAAATTTTATAAAATTAGTTGAAGGAGAATTGTATTTTATAGGAATTTTGTGAAACGATTCTATAAAACATACAGTAAAACCTCGTTATACTGCCACCATATGGTAGCCATTTTTGGCATTAAAAAGGGGTTTGGAAATAGGTTAAGGGAAATTATAGGGGAAATGGGAAAAGCAACTTTCAAAAGTTGCGTTAAGAGAGGTGGCAAATAAAACGGGACATTATAAAGGGGCCTTATTGTATATTAAAATAACATGTGAACTTAAAGAATCATTCAATACACCTGATCGGTATAAGTTCTATATTGTACAGCCACAAGTTTACTAGAGGGTAAAGACAAAGAAGGAATATATGCAGAGTGGAGACAAAAGTTTCTAAAAACCTATACTGTAAGTAATTTCTTATGAATATAAATTTACGAAAAATATATAATTGACATGGGTGCATTCAGGAGGGTGTAACTCCTAAGGTTAGCAGAAAATGGGAAAAAACTTTGAGTTCTTCTATAAAAATATCACACCTGGTCCCGTTCCGATCGATTTTGGTATTTTATTGCTTGCTTGTTCAATAATTTTTGGGAGGGACATTGTGGCTGAGCGGTAAAAACACCACCATTAAAATAACGAATTTCCTCCTTCACGTCTAGTCAGTGAGTGTGACTTCGGTGCACAGTTATAACATTAAATGATTGTATATGAAAGTTTGCAAGTTTACTTGCGGAAGGTCTGTGCTCCTCCCCCGTACATTTTAACCATGTTTTCTCTTCCACTATTGATAAGATGACACCACTGTTTAGGTGGAAAGTGGCGATTGTGGCATTTAAGCAAACAAATGTATGACTATCATATAAAACAAAATATTTGATATAGGTTAAATGTAAACGTTTGAAACCAATTTGCAGTATATATGTAGACGTTTAAGGGCATGGGTAGCATTCAATATGATACTTGTCACGTTGAAAAGAATGTTTACGTTTTTCATAAACATGTAATTTAATATGCATAACTTTCTACAAATCCTTTATATATTGTCATTATTCATATATCTATACTTTTTCAGAGAAGCCTGATGTTATGGCCAGCCGTCCATTTTCTAAACTTCAAATATGTGCCATATATTTACCGCCCAAGACTTCTCGGTTCTGTTTCCTTTTTGTGGTCCATTTTTCTTTGTTTCCTGAAAGAAGAACCAGTATTAGTAAGTAACGATAAATCGTAATTTCAATTGTATACTTTGTAAAAATCTAATGTACAGTCTTAAATCAGAACCACTGATTGTTTCGTGACAACTTGCAGACAATATTTGAAAATGTTTACTCCAACTATTTCAAATCCTTCTGATAATGTCTGAAAGAATTCACCATTTTTACAAATTTACAGCCTTTCGCATTATTATTGTTATATCCATTATCATCGACGTGTATCTTCACCCCTTTAACATGTTATCGACATTTTTTTTTTTTTTAAATAATGAAGTAAACATTTTATTTCACAGAATGAAAAGAAGACGACTATTAAGTCAGGTGATGAAATCTCACGATCCTGATAGAAGTGTCACAGATATTTACATGTCTAAAGCGTCCATTCTGCTTTTCCGTAGCTCAAAGCCGCTGGAAAAGGAAAACAAATGAGACATGAACAGGAATGTTATCGTTCGATTAATCTAGATAGATCACATCTCATGGTCCATATATTCAAGTATAGTTTTTACTTGCGGTGCCAAATATGATTACGTATACAGACACACTAAAATACGTCATTAAGACGAGTATGTTAATTTTGATATCTAGTTCTGGGAGAAAGTGTATTGGTATAGTGCTGATTATATAACGTATCACCTATGTCTATTTTTGACTATATATCTGTGATTTGATCATTCTTTTCCTTTTCCACTTTTTATCTGGCTCTGTCTATTTCGTGTAGTACTCAATCTATGTGTGTAACTATGTCTCAGAGTGTGTGTGTGTGTGTGTGTGTGTGTGTGTGTGTGTGATCAATCATTCTCTGACGGAATGTTAATACATGAAAACAAGTATTGCAGTGAAGACATTTCAGTGTATTGTATTTTAAAATCAAAATTTCAACGGAACAATACTTTTTTTATATTTTATTAATTTATAATCATCGTGTTAAACCCGTCATATATGAGGTGTGACAATATCTGCTGTGACAATATTTGATAATAATAATAATAATAATAATAATAATAATAATAATAATAAAAACAATTACTGTATGCTAGACAAGTGTGTTTCAAGTTATTAAATTAATATCTATGATATATTATATATGTACATTTAAAAAAGCAGTACCATTCCTGCATTTTAAGTGATATGAGCTGTCGTAGGTGAAAAATTTTACATGCCGATTTTATGTAATATTTTATCTCATGTATATTCTATAGAGACCATCTGCTGGTTAGAATAACAAATGCATGTGTATAACTGCAACAATATTGCCAAACGTAACCCGTAATATCTGTTATTGTTTGTCCGCCATTACTTTATACATTGCAAATTAACTTTCGGTAAAGTTTTACCGAAAAGATTACTGAGTGTCCAATAAACACGTTCTATTTGCAGTTAATATACATTCTGTTCTTATTTTTTTGTATATGATCATTTAATACCTAAATCGGGCAAAGTTGGTCTTCTTCGTCGTTTCAAAACATTCGTTTCTGAAATTGTCCGGTGATCTCGACCCATATTTAACTCGTCCCAATGCATTTTCGGTTGTATCATTCTGACACATATGATCATGAACTGCCCAACTGCACCAGCATGGCGGCACGATTGTAAAACATGTGCTACCCATACTTTTCACAGTTATATTGTTTAGATTTTGTCAATGTCAGCATTGAGGGTAACATTAAAAATCGGGTAAATTTCTTTTAGTAACCTGATATACTTATTCATTTATTCATTCGATTTTCTTCAAGTATTTAAAATAGCGTTGAAAAGCATATATTTTACATAAAACAAGCACTTGGCAATAAATATCACGTCCTGTATTTTAAAAGTAAATATAAAACACATAAAAATATGTCGACTTTAACATAGTCCGAACGCGTAAAAGACCGAGATCCCCTGACCGAATTACGAAGTACATTTGATATGGCGAAAGAGTTTATCTGAAAGGACATTGCATACGGAAATACAGCTGTAAGGTACGGGAAAACTTAAATTCTGATAAAACAAATAAAAGAAAATCTTTTACAATATTTCACGTGTTTGATGATGTATTTGAACTCATTTTATCATATTCTCGTCTATATGTCAGGGGACAATACTAATCATTGTGACTGCTTGTATCGCTTTAATATACACGTGTAATAGATGAAATACCGGTATATTCTTACGAACAAATACGTTCTGTAACAGAATATGAAATCATTTAGTTTACCAGGTATAACGCTGAACGGATGGTTATAAATCATCATTGACAAACCAAGCATACAATTTATATATCTTTTTATGGAGATATATTTATGTCATCTATACAAATTTGTCACGATCACTTTCTTGGCTTGTTGTTAAATCTAGTTTCATCAGGTTAAAATATTGAAAGGTCCTCTTTTCCAAATTTGTATATATTAATTTTCTATATAAATGAACAATGTACTAACACATTCATCCAATATATCGTTTTTAATGCAAATTTTACAGTCGCAAGGTCATATTACCTAAAACGCTCTGTAAGGTCCACATATAAGCAATATATTACCGGTGGAGAAAATGGCGAATAATAAACATTTTTGGCTATCTAAACTGTTTTAAGTTGATGAGATTCTGTTCAATTCATTCACTTAATGCCAAAAACATATATTTCGTCGGCAAAACGTTTGGCTTTACAGGCGACTTTTTGTGAAGAGCATATTTAATCTTACCATTCCTCTTGGTTTTAAGTATCGTCTGATAAAAAGATGGAGAACTATTTCAGAGCTCGCGACTCTTTAGTATCCCTTCTCTGTTCTACAGGTTGGATCAGGTGCCATTAAGGAGTAAGCATCCCCTGTCCACCCGCCATACCCGTATTATAGACAAGGTCGGGTCGTTGACCATTTCGACACTGAAACAAATGACATAAAAGGCTAAATGCAAACGTGGTATCAAAAGAAACAGAATGATTAGTAGAACAACATCTCCAAAATCCGCTTTGGGAAAAACATTTTACGAGCGTTTCAAAAGTTGATACATTTTTGCATGATTTTGTGTGGAAATGTAAAAAAAGGTAATTTGACTAGTCACTCACTTCATTTGATATAAATACAAATACTGACCTGCATAGAATGGTAAATGTATTAATATATCAAAACTTTCAGATACCAAAGTATAAATCAATAGAATGTCCAGGACATAGATACAAATCCGGTAAAAAATAGACAAACACGGACCTCTGGAAACCAAGAGATGGCAATTTTTGTTTTACTTTCGCTCAGATATACTTTGATTCACATAATTTGGCGGGGCGGAGTAACCTTTTGATTATCATACGGATGATTCTACTCACTTATGGCAAGCTGCACGGATAAAAACGTTTATTCCTCTCTGGATACTCCCTTATGTATGATGACAAGTAGGAACGATTACTTCTGCCAGTGTAATTTTAATGTCGTAATGTTTTATTACCTTACATTTAAACTCATGCACGTCAAGAAAGTGTTCACGAGACTTTTCTATACGATCATTTAATTTTTAAAATTCTTAAAAGCTAGGAAATTCATTTTAGAGTGGGTATTCTTAGACGGATTTGGCAACACATTTAGATTTATTATTTGACCTTGTATGATACCACTTTTTCTATCGGAAATATACATTTATATTAAATATTTTATTTTATATTTTATTTATATTCGAGCTCATCTTATGAGTCTTTTGACAGAAACGATCGTCATTGGTTTTGGCCTCTTTTGTAAAACTATAATTTATTGTTATTATTTATAATATTAATAATAAATACTTGTATCTAATAATAAAAATTTCCATGTATCTTATTTTCATGTTCTTAATTACAATGATATTAAGAATAATAATGAAATAATCCAAATTCTTTTGTGCAAAAAGGTAGTAATATTAACTCTTTCCTTTTTGTAAAATTGTCTTCATCTTCGTGGTCAAGAGAAAGCATGACTCGCATTGTTGTTAATTAGAGCTGGATATTGCAAAGTTAACTTTCGACTTGATAAATAATAAAAATACCTAAACTTTACAGAACTTAACATAATTTGCAACGTCTGAAACTATAAAAACATATTTTGAATATCCAGCGTCATCAATCAAAATAGACTGTTTACTACGCATTACGATGTGTTGTAATAAAAACAACAACAACAAAAAACGGAATAAAAAACAGATGGCGTGTATCTTATCATTTCATATAATTGTATACTCTTTGTATCCTATTTCCGGATCCGTTTTACAACCTAACGCATGAATTCGGTGTTTATTGATAATCTTACCTGACATAGTTGTTCTTCACTTATACCTGATAACGCTGGATGATTTTATGCATTCTATGTTATAGACGTCCTGTTACATATTGTGACCTATTGTGAATCTATCAAATGTCGTTGAGCAAAATCTACTTGTCTCAAAATCTGACAGGGATCATGTTCAAATGGAAATACTGTGCCAGTATATGGATATATCGGATTTAGGCAAAGGGAACAATCTTTCTCCATCACTTGAACACTGATTTGACAAAGTAAACCTCGTGCAAACATAGTCTGTGGGAAAATTGAACGGACAGAAAGGTTAGATAACGAAGTCACTGTGTTGCAACGAAAATGACGCTAAGATTTACAATGATGATGTATGCCACACTGTGGACAGTGGCAGACACCACTCAGCAGAAATTTATTTGTCAAAAAGATAAAATTGACTTCAAAAAGACCGCCCGTATGACCACAGTGGGAACATTCGTCATAGCGCCAATGGTGTTTTATTGGATGTTATTTACGGAAAGATTATTTCCTGGAAACGCCACAAAATCAATTCTGAAGAAATTGGGCATTACACAATGTTTATATGCTCCTGGGTCGATCTCCATCTTCTACTTCAGTGAATGAGCATGCTTTCTTAATTTCATTTGCATAGATAACAGATTTTTTTAAAACAAATTTGCATTTGATGCTTCTATTGTAATCCTTTACTGACATATAATATAGAAATCAATTAAGGAATGGCTACTGGCATACGATACAGAGATAACATTACTAAAATTATTACTGACATATGATATAAAGATAATATAACAAAGATTACTACTAACATATGGTATATAAAAGTTATTATTAGTGACATATAATATAGATATGTTATAACATATTGTTATTGACAAATGATATAGAGATAATATAACAGAAATTGTTATTGACATATAATATAGATATGATATAATATAGATTGCTACAGACATATAATATAGAAATGATATAAATGTAATTTTGTACATATCAAGAATACGGCAATCAATTTAACCTATAACCACCTATTACTCTTATATGGGCTAATATCTACTATCTTACATGCATTTCCATCCTTAAGGAACATAATATCAACAGATTTACCAAATCTTCCTTACAGAACAACTGTTCTAGATAATCTAAAAAACCAAAAAGAGTCAGATAAAAAATGGAATTATGAATTTTATAACAATTTATAGTGGAATAATGTTAACTCAATAGCTTTCATTTGTACTAATGATACTAATCTAAGATGGTTCCAGTACAGAATAATACACAGAATCTTAGCAACAAATGATTAAATATATAAAATACAGAAAAAAGATAACTGGCTGTGTAGCTTTTGTAAACGCGAAAATGAGACAATTGCACATTTATTTTATGAATGTCTAGAAGTAGAAAGTTTGTGGATAGAATTATACCAAAATATCTTTAATAAAACTTCCATAAGAATACCATCACTAAAGAAGAAATATTTTTGGCAAACCAGAAAAAAAATTCAAGACTGAAAATAACCTTATACTTTTTGCTAAATCTCACATTTACAAACCAAAATTTAAAATACTAATTCATATATAAATAGTTTGATTAGAACAGTAAGTTACAAATATAAAGTGAAAAAACTTTATAAAAAAAATCATCAAAATGACTACAATAAAAGTTCATCTTAACTAATGTATACTTCCCTAAATTTATAACATATGTATTATTACAATTTCATAATCCTTGTATCAATCCATTATATTTATATTGTAAGAGAATGTTTGAATGAGTGTGTGTTTGCAGTGTAATTGTAATTAGGAATATGTGAGAATAAAGTGATTGTACATAGTTTTCATCAATTGAAATATGTATATCTATGTCCATATATATATATATATATATATAGAGAGAGAGAGAGAGAGAGAGAGAGAGAGAGAGAGAGAGAGAGAGAGAGAGAGAGAGAGAGAGAGAGAGAGAGAGAGAGAGAGAGTAACGGAAATGTTACTGGCATATAATATAGATATGATTTAACAGTAGAGTGTGATACAGATATATGGTACAGAGATAATATAACTACGATTGTTATTGACATATAAAGAAAAAATTGTTATCGGTATGTAATACATTAGTATTATAACTAATGCAGCAATAATTTTTTTTTTCCTCCCTGTTAAAAAAGTGAAAGAGAAAAGTATTTGCTTTATTGAATACATACAACATATCAAACACTACTACATATCTCTTTTAAACCTCGTTAGACTTCGTTATATGAGTTAAATATACGGATTAATCACAGTAGATGAAAAACAAATCAACGCAGCCAAAGTTATTAAAAGCACAATATTTTGCACAAAAAGCAACTAACAATTAGTGTCAATGTACTATTATAACCCTCTACTCGAAAGGCCGGTACTCTTTCAAGAATGTGCTTCACAGGGTTAAATTTTGCGGAGGGCTTATTTTTTCGTAAATTTAATATATTTAACAGGAATTTCTAAAACGTCTTAAGATGGTATTACTCTTTTTCTTCCAAATGCGTCTTATTTAGGGATGTAATGTAAGTTACAGGACCGAAGTGAAATCATCTATAAAATGTTATGAAATACTGTAAAAATGAACCTGTAATATAGTTTTCTCAAGGTGATTGTTATCATAATTAAAGAGGCAGTAGCTGTGGGTTTTTTTCTAAACAATTTATTTCCTTTTTATTACCATAATTGACATACAATAACAAAAATAAAAAAGCGAGATATACATAGGCATATAAATTCCTATACACGTATATTTTCGTGAAAATTGCTTGAGAAACCCATTCCTATTGTTCAGGTTTTGTTTCAGACATGAATTTGTCTACACTTTCGGAATCCTAACTTGTCGAAAAATAATTGTTTATTTCTTTTCATAGCTACATGTATACTAGAGGGTAAAAACGCTACAGAGATACGAGCGGAATGGAAGGAGAAGTTTCTTAAAACATACACAGTAAGTATTATCGTGAGAACTAATATATCCACTTATGCGAGATCATGGTCATTTATACTCATTACCATAGTTAAGTAGGATTCTTACATTTCTGTTCACATCAGGTCCAATTCTTTCATATGTAACTGATTTATGTAGTTCAACTGTGGTATGCACTGACGTGTGTATATAAGGGCTATATTACGTGGTGTCTTTCATAGATAAATTCTTACATCAGCTAAAAATTCAGCAGTGACGGTTAGGTTGAACTTATTGATGTGATTTTATATGACCCTTTCTGTAAATGATTATTTAAGATTTATTATTGAGTAAAATCATATACTGTATAAAAACAATCTAAATGATCCACATCCACCATACTGTACTTACATAAGTAAGCTAATACTTAGAATGGACAAAAGGATTGTTTACAATGATGAATAATCAGAAAAATCCAATCTTCCTAGGTTCCCTTTGATAATGCTGGAGAGTAGTGTAAAACAGAAAGGATCTACATGGGTAACATATCCCTTTCTGCTTTAAGTACATAAGGAGTCACGTTCACGCAGTTAATTAATAATTACACTTCTCATCAAAAGGTTCATTAAATATATCTTCTCAAGTTGGTATTTTCATCTCGAAAATCAGTAATTAGAAAATAATTAAGTCTATGGATATTACTGTGAATAAATAAAACACTTAATGACTAAGCGATTGTCATTATTTTTATGCATTTGGATGGATTTATTATTTGGCCTTGTATTATACCACTTTCCCTTTAGAAAATATGTTTAAATTTGGAGCTCAACTGATTAAGTCTAACTGACAGAAACGATCGTCTTGAGCATTATAACTTTGGTATGTTTATAATATTTATATCCTAAACTTCATTTATGAACTACGAGAGGATATATGATATAAAATATGACAGAATAGTAAAACACTCAATATTCACAAATTTTTGGCCCCTTGGCCTTTATCAAGTGAAAGACGACAATATGTATATTAGTTACATAGTATTACGTCTGCACAATACCAGTACACAATTGTGCGGACTTAATACTATGTAACTAATATACATATTGTCGTCTTTGTCTTGATAAAGGCCAAGGGGCGGAAAAATTGTGAATATTGAGTGTTTTACTGTTTTTTTCGCATAACTATACTTCCCTTTGAAGGAAATCTAATATTGTTGTATTTAATATGAAATAACCAGAAAAATCAAAAGTTGTGATGACGATAACCACTGCGTATGTAGGTGATCATACATTGTACATTAAATATAAGGGGGTATAAAGATACCTCTTATAGTAATTAGCGATACAAGCCATACCCCGCGTTATGTAACAAACAACAATTGAACATAAGAGCATCACGGGACATTTCAATCGATGTATTTAAAAGTACAATGTAAAAGTATATTGACCACAAAGTACTAAATAAATATAAATTTCTATAATCATCATGTTTACATTTTAGACCAGTTTAACAGTTTGGCCATTTGTTCATCTCATCAACTTCCGGTTTGTGCCACCGCATCACAGACCCAAACTTCTTGGTACTACCTCATTCTTCTGGTCCATGTTTCTTTGTTTTCTCAAAGAAAAGAGAAGAAAGGTTAGTATCACTCTCTAGTACATTGAGTTACTCAGTAAGATAAAAGTTAATATTAATACTGTATATACGAAAATTTTCGCTCACGTTTAATTTTCACCATTTTCGCCCTTAAATAAGGGGTGAATTTAAAATGAGAATGAATTTTTAAGCTAAATAACTGAAGCATGAACATACTTGCCAAAATAAACAGGGGCAAAAATTCTAGGAATACGGAATATCAAAGGTGCTGAATCATTGAATGTCATGAAAAACGATGTACTGTTTGAATTATATGATTCTTCATACAAATTCGATACATTGAAATTCGGTTAATTTGAAATAAAATTCAAGGTCCCCACATTTTCATTATAATCGAGTTCGGCTGTATTAACTTTTTTGTTTTTGTTTTAGTTTTTGTTTCTATTTGGGGGTTTTGTTTTACTCTTAACTAATGATTCTATTTACCGAAAAGAAAATGTGCATAACGTTGTAATGAAAATTTTGATACATAAGTTGTTCTCCAACTGAAGCACACGGGACTGACAAAAAGGTATAATATCGTGTAAGATGCTTGGTGAATCCCCAATCTTAACTACATCAAATCCACGCAAAACAAATATCAGAAAAACACAGAATCTTACTTATTTATATATTATTTCAAATTGATATAACATTCTTCAAATCATCAAGTCATTTCTAAAAACTTAAAATGTTGATCCTACACCGGACTATCAAATTAATCCATGACTTTCGACCTTACATCTGGTTTTCTAGACGTTTTTGTCAAATTTTTCATGCTATTGTTAACTTTTTGGTACTCCACAAAATATACAAAAATGTATAGATTTTAAGCATCAGCATTTTCACTTCCAGTGCCCTAGAAATGAGTAAACTGATAGTTCCTTGTCTTTGTAGAGAGAAGCAAGACTGCAAGGAAAACTCGTGTGACGTCATTTCCGTCTTTGTGTTTTCATCCATGTATAAGAATGCCAAAAGAAGATTGGATTGGATTTACAGTAACATGTGTAGATTTGTTAGAAAATAAAAAAAAAATTGTGCGAAATATTATTATTATTTTATTGTTGTCGTCGTCGTCGTTGTTTTGTTGTTGTTGTTGTTGTTGCTGCTGTTGTTGCTGCTGCTGCTGTTGTTGTTGTTGTATAATTATAATAGAATATTATATTTCTGGTCAAATAATAACATCTTTACTTTCAAAAATTTTGAATTTCCTACCACCCAGTAAATTTGGTATATTAAAATGACCTACTAATATGTTATTGTTTACACTAAAACATCAAAGTATGTAGATCAGTTTATAAATCTTAAGGTATCTATTGTATAGATAAGTATTTTAAATTCTGATATATCCATCGCCATCTTTATAAATTCCAGGAAAAAAGATAATTTTCATCGAAATATCGTAAAAATCAGGTTTTTTCAAATAAAAGTCTTATATTTGATATCGATAAAGTGTTATTGAAAATTGATGTAGAATGGATAGATCAGTAAATAAGACGTAAAACAAAAGCGAATACAATGACTGCAGTTAGTTGTTGTTGTTGTTGTTGTGTTGTTGTTGTTGTTGTTGTTGTTGTTGTAGGATATAAAACCTCTCCAATACCAAAGTTTAAATCTTTCGGATTTCCAGGACAAAGATACAAGTCCGGCAAAAATGGACAAACACTTACCACTGGAAACCAAGAGGTGTGATCAGGTGCCATGGAGGAGTAAGCATCCCCTGTCGACCGGTCACACCCACCGTGCGTCCACAGTCAAGTCCAAATGAAATACGTGAGGAACGAATACTCGTCACCATTGGTACAAACGTCTCAACAACAGCCAACGAAAAGGCAACTCACCATTTCACCCAGTGAAACAGTAATCGCAAACGATACTATTATACCGACCCTAAACTTTCTGTTTTCGATATCCATGTGTCAATAATTTGTCAGTTAGTAGTTTACATCTGCATATAAAATGTTCACATGTTGAACACGCCCAAGCATATCGGATCATTTGTGAAATATAAACACCATTACGGCTTACTGTGGGATATTACTACTTAAATGTGGAAAATTTACGATGGGAAAGCCGAAATCGTCGCGTTTGTATAGCATTGTTGCCGATTTCCTGTCTGTGTCTGCAGTAAGTAAAAGGACTAAGTATGAAAGGTGTGTGCTTGATTCTGTTGTATCTTTAACTTCTAGTTCGCTTTAATATGTCGCATTGACATATGTATGGAAATTGCCATGATCAATTGACAAAACGTCGTCGATATATCTAATGTGAAATTAAGGGACACTGCTAGCTTTTTCCTCTTTTGATTCAACGGTTTCTGAATGAAGTCCGCTTCGTATGAATAAAGGAACAAGTCGGCCAATAAAGGGGCACAATTGGTTTCCATAGGAATGCCGACAGTTTGTTGAAAGACAACATCTCCGAACATTACAAATATATTGTCTTTTGAAATTCCAGCATGTTTTTATATCAACTTCAGTGTATTTATGTGTAGAATCAGAGTGGTGTTTGACAAAATAAGTATCATGTAATCTATCCAGTTCAGTTATTACTTCTGGATCACTAGATATTTACATTTTTGGGTACCAACTTTAGTAAAAAGACAGTTCTCTATGATGCTAAAAAGTTTTTTCTTTTAATTATTTATGTGGAATAATTGTGTAAAGAGTAAAGAAGTCTTATGTTTGGATACTGTGAATTCGAGAAAAATTGTGTACCTTTAAATTTTCTAAAAGTTATTTAAAATTTTTAAGTTTCCACATCTGATTTACACCGCATCTGTAGTTTCTCCTTAACGACTGTCAATATCTTGGTAAGGAGTAAAGATAAATGTTTGGTAGAACATTTGCTTGATCCTGCTTTGTACCTCTGCTTATATGGGGTTTTATGAAGTTTAGGTATCCAATATAAATATGGTAGCTCAAAATCAGTATTGGTTGTAGGTACTTCAAAAGAGCGTAATACGGACACGTGATTTTGAAGGATCTCGTCCTTTGAAAGTGAGCTACGTGTGTATGTAGGATTACCAGAATTCGTATTAAACCCTAGCTCTTCTAATAAACAATTATAGTAATGTGCCTTACAAATAAAAACTAAATTATAAGGGAAATGTCGAATTTTTAGATTTTCAACGCACCAATTATTAGTTATCAAAAACATAATTTTACACAAAAATCAAACTTAGGCCAACAGACGTAATGAGCTGGTGTAGACGGTACCTAGCTATCTTTCAACCTGGCTGATACAATACACAAATAAAGAAATGTTCAGTAAATAAATAAGTAACTGAAATATTTCCAACACTGGATTTGACAAAAAGAAAAGAACTTGAAAATCACCGCTAGAATCGCAACTCGAAAACCGTTCCAGAAAATCACAGAATTAAACGTTTTAGTAGGCCTACATGGCAACGGGTCATCCCTTCCGGTTCAATGAAATCCAGTAAGAGCATTCTGAAAATCTCAATGAAGAAAGAAGCAGAAAATTTAACATATCACGAGTTTTTTAATTTTCATTTTAATGTAATAGTTAGAAAAGTCGGTAAACATATTATCCTATGAACTATTCCGATAAATTATGTTCAGACCAACTTCGTGTCTGCTGGAATTTCCGGAAAATACATTTCCCGTTATAGACTTTTCAGTTTTGTTATCTATTATTACTTCCGCTAGTACGAATAGCCTTAGGTAGACTACTTGTATTCATGGTACCTAGGTAAGTATATGCACAGGAGCTGGCAACGCCCGGTCGTCGGACAAAAACCGTGTTGCATACCTGTCAACTGACCCATTTTATGCGGGCGACACTCGAAAATTTGACCTTTCACATGCTATTTTTTAATAACTCAACAGATCAAATAAATGGGTACGCAAGCAAGTCCATGCTTAAGATAGGGCAGCACGATTTACCCAAAAACACCCAAAAAGACCCAAAAAACACCCAAAAACACCCAAAAAACATCCGAAATGACCCAAAACACACACAAAAACATTTAAAACGTAACAATTTTAGCAATCTTATTATAATATGATGAATATTTTTTATGACTGTAGATATTTTTGACTTTGATAATGCTGTTTTATCCAATTTCACGATGTATTTCTGAAACCATGATATAGTCAGCATGACATTTTAAAATGTGCCAGAATGTTACTTATATGGGACGGTAAAGACGTTTAATACATATGAAATCATCATTTTCCACATTACGTAGAATTTTTATAAAATAAATTTGACATAAAATATGAAAAATATTTCAGGAATAATTGAAGAAGACCGATTTGGCTCTTCATTTTACTAAATGACAGTGTCCGTAAGTTCCATGAGAAGTGATAAATGTTGATTTTTTTTTTAATTTCTAGCTGTCTATGAAATATTTATACAGAAGAAAATGCATTTAAAATGATTATTGATGCAAACTTATTTCGATTTAATTGTTTTTGGGTGTTTTTTGGATGTTTTTTGGGTCTTTTTGGGTGTTTTTTGGGTATTTTTTGTTTTTTGGGTAAATCGTGCCGCCGCTTAAGATACCCAGTGCAAATCAAAACTAAAGCGTAAAATTAAACACATTGAATCTGAAACCTGCTGAGAGATGAAATATCGAGTTCACTTGTTCTGAATTAATCTTGGTCATAATGTTTGTTAAATCTCAGGACCCAGGGCCATAAAACTATTCTCAGACAAAATTTTTACTCAACTTCAAGATTTTACTCAAATCTTGAGAATTTTCTCAACTTCGGTAGCGTTGTGAGCCATAAAGAAATTCTTAGACAAATTTCTTTCTCAAGTGATAAAATGGCCAGTTATGATTTTCTGTTGCCGGTTGTGATTTTTGTTGCCAGTTTAAAAATTTCGGAGCCAGTCCAATACCATGAACATGCGTAGAGAAAATACAATATCTAACCCTGTAAAATATGGAGAAGTTCATTTGTGAAATGTCTAATTTTTCCTAAGGAGTTGCACTGGTTGAAAAAAATTGTGGTTCAAAAACAAAATCACCAGTTGTTAAAATCTGTTGCCAGTTTCCAATTTTTGGAGCCAGATTAAAAATAAAAATATATATATTTGTATATGTATACAACCCCTGTAGCTGACTTAAATAATTCTTAACAGCGAAAATGGCGGCCCCTATGTTAGCCTCGGGATAAGTAAATGCAAATGTCATTGTCGTTGTCACTCTAGAGTTTTTCGGGGCATATTTGACCCTTTGGCTTTCGAAAACAAAATGTTATTTGAGCGAAATAGGTTTAGAAGACCAACACTTCTTTCTTTCTTTGTTTGTTTTGGCCATACGACGTTTGTTTACTTTAACAATAGGGAGGGTGTAAATTTAGTCCAGTACATGTGTCCCAATGTATGTTCTGAGTCATTAATCTTATTTAATGTACTTATACTAATTTACTTTTATCTTGAATATCATGTATTATACACATTGTACATGTATATATTATATGTATAAATTACTCACTTCGGTCATGTATTGGCATTTTACGAGATATTTTAAATGTTTTTAAATAGGTAAATATCTATTCTCCTTTTTATGCCACAAAACATGCTGCCTACTTGATTTTTAATACATTTTATATAACTTGATTGGTTATAATCCTTATTAAATAATAAATCATAGATTGTGATAAGAATAATGTTCAAGCATTAAAGTTAAGTGAATCAGGACATGTAAATTGGGACATATGTCATGGATGAGATTTACACCGTCCCTTGACAATCTTTCCTCAGTTGAGAAAATTCTAAAGTCGTTTTATGGTCTGCAAGTTTTCACTTTTTACTCAGATGAGTAAATTCTTAACTTTTGAGAATGATATTTGTCTCAGAATTTTCCTTGTTTATGGTCTCAGGCCCAGTAGTGATAATGCAGTCATGCTGACCCAAACCCAGATATTTAAATTGTGGACATACATTGAACAGACAGTTAAATACAATTAATTAATGGTAATTTAGCAACCAAATCTTTATAGTAAAATCAATGGCAATTGTAATACATGTATGGCAACAGAATTGGAAAATACCCACTTGACAGGAATTTTGTGGGTAAAAATGCCCACTTGATTTGGAAATGATGGATATTATACCCAAGTGCTCAAAAAGTTATCTGGAGCACATTAATTCAAAGTAATTTATACATGTACATTATCTAATATTACTACTGCTACATGTGTGTGCTAGTCTAAAAATGTAAAACAGCAGGGATTTTCCTAGGTCTCTTTTAGGTCCGGTTACAAGACCCTACCCATTGCAAAAATGGCTTATATTTTCCAAAAATATGCAAAATTTCCAAATTTGAAATTTCCAAATAAATAATAAATATTTCAATAAAATGCTTCAAATTAGTTGTTCTTCTTTTGGTAAAAATTCCTAATTTTCTGGACTCTGGATCCAGAATTTTGGAAATAAGAAAATCCGTGCATAGCAAATATAGAAAAAAAATCAAATGTATTGTGCATGTACATGTAGTTATAACAAACAAATACACTTTACAAAAAGTATGACATTTTTTAGTTGCAACCCAGGGTCTGTAATTTTGTAAGTAAGGCATGGACTCGGGTAAAAAAGTTACGCCCTTCTGGCCATTTTTTTTATGATGACATCATCATTTTTCATTGTCATTATTTTAATCATTGTCTTCTTCATTAGCAGCAGTGTTTACTTTATCATTGGCCAGATTGGCATACAATGCATCTCCCTTAAATTGGCTCTGGTCTTCTTTTTGCAGATGATGATTGGACAATATGAAATTTCCAAGATGGAGGCGAGCCCGTGTCAAAAAACTCAGCATTCTTTTCGTTATCTTTGTTCTTATATTGTATGCAATGAATTTTGTACGTATAGTGATCCGAGAGAAAAGCTGCTCAGAGGAAGAGTCCACCATTTTGATTGAAGAACTCGTAAGCTTAACTAACAGACTTTTTTAAACATACTTGTAACTTTGAAAATCTTACAGGGATATACATGTTTACATGTATAATGAATACATGACATTTTGATACTTTTAAGGAATGTTATAGAGACATTTTGATACTCGACTTAAAAAATTGAATGCTAGCAAACAAGTTGATCCATGATTTAGAGAATTTTAGACTGATTTCAATTAGGAAATTTTAGAGGTATCTTTTAATGCATGACTTGCTATGTAAAGAATATTCACTACTTACTAGTACATGTACATGTAATATGTAGATACATGTAGGTTACATTTTCTTCATTCCACTTCTTCATATACAAATGTATTTTTTTTTATCAGTGCACCGATTATAAGGAGAACAGAATTGCTGGAAATCTCTGTGATGCTTTGTGTGTGGACAGAACAATTACATATCAGAAATGTACAAACTACAGAGGAGGCAAGAGGGTTTTGATAACAGAATGCCACGGTGCATGTGAACCAGGACAGAATGTTAAAGCTGTCCTAAAATCTAAGCATTCAAAGCATAGGTCTATCTATGAACCATTGACACTGCCAAAATATCCGAATGGAACAATAACACAGGATGGCATCAAAATGGCGAAAACAGTCATGGAAAATTTGCTTTTTTATAACATGCTGCAAAATGTGGACAGCAATGTTAGCATATTTAACTATTTATGGATGATGAATATGAATACTTACGTTAAAAAATCTAAATTTCCTGGTGCTCTGGAGACTGCCTTACAAAGTATTTGGGGTCTTGTGCAACAGGAAGAGTATTTGTTCATGAGAATTAATCAGAACTTACGTTACATTCCAAAAATTTACGGAACCTGCGGGTTTTATTATCTTGTTGAGTTCGCACCTCCAGGAAACATTTTAGATCCATCTTACTTCTATCGCGGAACAGCTTCCTGGAAAGAAAGAGCAACAACTGCAGTGGAACTTCTTGAAATATCGCAATCTTTAGAAAACCTGTTCAATGAAAGGTTACATTTTTGTGATATCAAAGAGGAAAACTTTGGTATAAATCAAGACAACACTGTCAAAATTTTAGACACAGATTCAATGTTTTTTGATTCCCAAATGAAAAGTAACCTTGCTCAGCCATCTTGCAAAAATCACGATGACTGTGACTTTTTTGACTGCAGAGGTTGGTGCGATTTAAATAAAAAAAAATGTAAACCAGAGAGAACCAATGATAATGTTCAAGTAAGTAAAACTTAATGAGCATCAGCCATCTGACAAACTACATGTTGGTACAGAAAAACATCTAACACATGGTATCCAGTATTTATACATATGTACAAATGTACGTATAAATGTAGAAATCATCACTGGGGTCAGTTTTGTAATTTTACTTTGCAAATAAACTTTGGCATTGGGTTCATATATAATGTAAAAATAAAGGAGTAGCTGCAAAGAATATACATGTACATGTACTTGTGTATACATGTAATGTATATATCTACATTTAGTGGAACCTAATCTAATAGCCACCTTACTTAGGAGACCACCTCACATTTATATATACATGTACAAATGTATTAAGACTGTAAATATTCATTGTTCTAAATACAAAAGAACAGAGGAAGCTTGTCATTTAGGCCGAATGATTCAAAGTGAGGTCTGGACTCATTTGGTAATTATCAAGAAATTTGCAAAAGACTTGAGTATTTATGATCAGAAGTGTGAGGTGGTTTCTTAAGCAAGGTGGTCTTTAGGCGAGGAACAACTGTACACAGTATATGTTGATATAGCATGTAAGTATTGAAAAAATCCACACCCTCACTTAAGAGACCACCTCACTTATAAGACCATTTGGTACCAGTCTGATATGTGGTCTTAATACAATATATTGCATTGTATATATGGCTAAGTTCTACTGTTTGATTATTAGTACATGTACATATACCGGTACTTCAGATGGTGTTTATGTATATATGGCTAAGTTCTACTGTTTACTTATTAGTACCTGTACATATACTTCAGATGGTGTTTATGTTTACAAAAGGTGTGGCTCATTAACTCGTCACCCCCTGATATCACAATTGGACAAACTTTTATAATAATATTACATGCATTCAATACAATGTATGAACTAAAGCTTGTTCACCCCTGAATAATGACAGTCGACAGGCCTTTTTCTATAGTTGCCATTCCCAATACAAAATACATGTAGTTTTTTCCCAGTTTGATGAAAAAAATTCTCAGTTTCGTGTTGAGACAACGTCCGTAATGAAAAATAAATTAATATAAGGGGAAATGCATTTAAAAAAACAGATTCTATTACATTTAGATTTCCATGTGCATTCTATTACTAGTAAAAGATTGGTTAGTTAATTTGTGTTTCCATGTGCACAAACTATTATTTAAAAAAATTGTAGTTAAAAACCATTTTTCCCAATTTTTGACACATATGTCGCTGATATTACCCATAGAAATTTTCAATTTTGTCGCCAAATTGACAGAAAAATGGCCTGACGCTTCGATGACACACGCTATTTTATTGAATAATCTATTTTGAGAAGGGAAACAGTGTTGAGTCTTAATGTGCCCACGGAGCTTAATGAGTTAAGTAGCATAGTCCTCATTCAATAACAAAGGTCAAACTTTGTGGCATGATATCCTATAAAAATATAGAAAGTGAAACCGAAAGCTCGGTCATTCATATACACTAGCCAAGCAGGTGCGTTTCTTTTTTGACAGTTTTGTTGTCTTTAATGCAACAACTTATTTATGATTACCTGGTCTGAAAGGCATAACACTCAAGGGGGGCATCTAGCATTTTGATCGTCAGTCTGTCTGTCTATAAATAATTGTCCGTCAAGCCGTCTATTCAGGTTTTACAAATTATAAACATGTAGTGCAGTATTTTTCAGAAAGACATTTGGATTGTGATACAGTGGAATTATTTCAAATTCATTAACTTAGACTGTAGCATTTAAGTTCATGAGACAAGGGTTACTCACACTTCTATATTCTACCACTTATTAAAAATTAAAATATAGTGTTTTCATTAAAATCTTTATAGCGTACCCAGGGAATGGAAGAGGTCAGGTCTAGTGAAATGTGGTACTGGGCATTGCAAGTTATGAGCCCTTTGCCAATTTGCATAGAAATTTGTTCGACCACGCTATTTATTGACCATGTGGGGCTTAATTTGTCATTTCACAATAACAAAACAAATCTTGTTTCATGTACTTGTAACTTTTTTATTGGTCTACATGTAGGCTAGCTACAGTCAAACATGTAGTGTATTTCAAGTTTGGAGACAGTAAACAAACTTAGACTGTTTAAAGGGCACCTGCATGTAAAGTCATTCAAACTATACTTTTGTTTGCTTTTATTTCATAACATAAAAACCTCTATATAATGGGCCACCTATCTATAACAGCCACTTTTGCCTGTTTCCTTAAGTGGCCTTTATAGTTTGACTATTAATACACATGTACATGTACAGTGAAACTTGTATATAAAGACCACCTTAGGGACCAGTCTTTATAGGGAGGTGGTCTTTATATAGAGGTTGATTTGTACATAAATTATAGTATTATAGGGACAGCAAAAACAAAACAGGTGACCAGGTGGTCCTTATACACAGGTTGTCACTAAATCAGGTTTCACTGTACGTGTAAGTCAGAGTTTTTAGATGGAATGTTTGTATATAATCCAACATTGAAACATACAACAAAATCTGTCAGAGAAGTTATCACTTTTCCACATTTATGGATAAATCAGTGTTAATAGACCCTTTATTGTATAGGGACCTATGCCCTTTCAGTTGGGAATTTTATGTTCCAGTGTGCCAAATTTGAAAAAAAAAGAATTAATATAGTTATTTTACTCATAACAATTAAGACACAAAAATTTATTCATCCAACTTTTTTTATTTAACGGACAACATGGTTTTCACTTGAAGACATATGGAAGTTTATATTGAGTGGTACTTACAGTTTTTAGATTCTCCTTTGCTACCATAAAATGTACATATGTATGAGCTGTTCAGTAAATATATTTGAGAAATTTTGCTCCAAATTGGGGAAAAAATAGCAAATTTTGCAATTGAAAGTGGGTCATTTTCCAGACCCACGTGTTGATGATATTGATGCCTCAAAATGTTTATTATTTCCTTCCACAGAATATTTGTGAAGATATTTTTATAGACAGAGCTTTCAACTTATACAGTGGCCTACTACATAATCCACCCAGTGAAATTGCAGATGAGCTTAATGCTCTTTTAGAGGAATGTGCATATCCAGAAAACAGTAAAGGAACCATCGTCCGAACACCTACTCCACATCATATCTTCTGGAGGCTGTATAATTTATTACGACGCAACATTGGCTATCGTGGCAGACCCATTGTGTAATGAAATTTATTTTTACGTATCATGGATGAGTGTATAGTCAGATTCAAGTTAATTTGGATTTTAAAAAAAAAATTGTAATTCATTTAAAGGTATAGGCCGTTTATTTCGAGTTGTTCCGTTTCATCACGGTCAAAATAATATTCATTTCAAAGAACTTCTGATTAAACTGTTTATTTTACAAATGTACATGTAAATGTATATACATGTAGTCTAGGGCTGTCATTGATGAGAAATTCTATATCGATATATCGATAAGTAAAAATTATCGATATATATCAATAAATCGAATAATATGGTACTTCTATGAATAATGCATTCTAAATATATAGATTCATTATAATATTTAGGTGTTTTATTGTGTATTCTACTATCTGATGATAAAAAAAATCATTGCAAGAAAAACATTGTTTATTTGAAAAAATTGAATAATTAGAATAAAATATAACATAGTTCAAGAACATGGAGTAAAACAAATGGAAAATTTTGGAAATCGTAAAAGTAAAATACATCCTGCGAATATCATGCAGTGATAGGTACCAGATTTGAAGAGCAGCTTACAGAAAAGTAATATCACTAGCCATCTTTACAAGAGAGTTCATTTATCTAAACTGTATTCCTCGCAGAGGAACCAAAACAAGATATTGCTAAATGTCATCAATGTAAAAATTACAAAACCAGAAGTGACCTTGCCCGACTTTCTGTTGAAGTCACGTGATATGAGCACAAACATTAACTATTTTGACAAAACTGAAGGGAATGGAACAACTCGAAAAAGGTCTATTGATAACTATTTGTCAAATATTACAAATAAGTTTAAATTAATATAACATTTATGGTTATTACATGTTTTAAGGTGAATTGAACTACGCTAATGACGTAACAAAGGCCAAATAAAGTATTTAATTCTTATTTCTCAGGCTTGCACACATCTAATTTGAAGTCCCCATACTACTATTTTTTATATTTTTTATTGAAAATGATAAAATAAGAATGTCTGCACCAAAAAACAAATTCCAGAAAAAACCTGATTTCTTAATCTGTATTCATATTCAAGTAATCACATACCTATATCATGATATAATATATGTGACGGAGAAAAAAAAAAGTAAACAATGAATGCTGCCCTCCCTTAACTTGTTTTAGAAAAATATGCCAGAGAAATAAAATATGAGTTTTTGTTGGCCTGATAAGTCTGTAATTGTTGTGTTTTTTTATCATTGATTGATGAGGTAAACAATACTACTTTAATTAACATATAAACAGTTTAAATAACTAGAAGCTTTTGATATGACATTTGTCTGTATGTCAGTTACTGTATGTGCACTTATTTTAGCAGTATTCTAATTTTAGGGCCTTTCGCACTCTAGTCATTGCACTCTGTCTATAACTGCAAGCCTTTGATTTGGCATTTGTCTATGTCAGATATTTGTAATTTACTTAAACAAAAAAATTATTTTACATATAATCAAAAATGCAAGGCATTTACCTCAAGGTCTAAATTGTCACAAAGCACATGTAATGGCAGACATACTTCTGGAAGTCGTATAAGAAACGGAACCAAACCGGACTGGTATTTAAATTATTTTTTTAGCTCGCCTTCTCAAAGAATAGGGGGGCTTATGGAGTCAGGTCGGTGTCCAGCATTGCCAGGTTACGGTTAAAGTTTTGGGGCAAGTGTTGGAAAGTGCTATAAATCATTCAGTATGTGTATTAGGAGGCTGTTATTTAGTATGAGGGACTCTTTGGGCGTAAAGTATCAGTTAGTGGAGTGAAATCTGAAACTTTTTTGACATATTTTGTGAATTTTTCAACTTAGTTTCTTGCAAAAATTTGCTGTGTCCAGATGTTAAGTTTTCATTAGGATTTTGGTTCTTGGTTAATGATAGTATTAGAACACTGATAATTTGGATAGAGGTTCCATTACGGTAGGACAGTAAAAACAGAGGTCTTGTGTCACAGTAGGTGTCGGCACATTAAAGAACCCTCACTGATCAATGGCCGTAATTGCCAAGCATAGGCCAAAATTTGAAACCCTTTACCAGCATTTGGTGACGTCTCCATATGAGTGAAAGATTCTTGAATGGGATGTTAAACAACAATAAACAAACCAAAAAAACAAACTGATTTGGGTGTGTCTAAATGTGACCACAGGGTTGATGAGTTAAACCTTTTTCACTCCCAGTGCATCTGCACTTGGGATGCACATCTGCACTTGGGGTGCAATTGCTTGAAACAATGCAGTGCATGATATTTTTACAATAAATAGAAATCTTATTATTTTTTGATGTAAAAAAATCTGAAATAAAACTATTTTGAAAGCTCATTTAGATATTTTTCAGCTCACTTAGATATTTTTTCTAAGTATGTACTGCTCACATGAATTTTTAATTACGTCAAAATGTTTTTTTCAAAAATTTGAATCTCTGCGTGTACCGGTATACATTTCATTATAACTGCATTTATAGTTTAAAAGGTAAGTATCAAGTTATCGGTGTATATAATTACATGTACATTGTAATTGAAAATCTATTACTTTTGCAAAATGAATTTAAAAAGCTACAAGGAAAGTCATTTTTTAGTCTAAAACATTGAGTAAATGATAATTACACAATGGATATTGTATAGGACAGTGGTATCTCTGCTGATAAAAAAAAATTCTTTGGTTTTGTAAATTCTACATATAAAGTACAGGTTTATCGATTACCTTTCTGTTGGCTACTTTACATTGACTCCAAAACTATTAGAAGGGCTGATTTATGATGCCCTCATACGTTTGAAAAAAAAAAGATGGTAGGAAGGGAAGCAGAATTGAAACAAAGATACCTGTAATATTATGTACATGTATTATTGAGTTCACCAGTAATAATGATAATTTGACAACTGAGTTAACAAACATGACCTCAGATGAATTCTGCAGATCTACACTGTACATGTAGTCATTCATTTAGACAACTCACTACCCATGCAGGGATTTTCCACACTCTTTTGGGAATGAGGCCTGGGTCTTTTTAGTTTGGAATTCAAGCAACATTTTATTGCGATTGTGAAATCTAATAGTTCACAAAACTGTTAAAAATACAAGAATCTCTTCAAATTCATTGTCATTTGAATTCAGTTGGGAAATTTCTACTGCAAATAGGGAAAAATTGGTTTTTTGTTTTTTTTTTGCATTGGGAATGAGGGCCTTAGTTTGGCTCCCTATCATAGCATGGAATCTCTGCCATATAACTAAAATATACATGTATAAGCAATCTCGGTTGTCCAGTATTTTGATGTATATACCCAATATATTAACCTTTGGTGAAGTCATTGTTCCAGTCGGTATATGTAACATTTGATGAAGTCACTGTTCCAGTTGGTATATGTAACATTTGGTGAAGTCACTCTTCCAGTCGGTATATGAAACATTTGGTGAAGTCACTGTTTCAGTCGGTATATGTAACATTTGGTGAAGTCACTGTTTCAGTTGGTACATGTATATGTAACATTTGGTGAAGTCACTCTTCCAGTCGGTATACGTAACATTTGGTGAAGTCACTCTTCCAGTCAGTATATGTAACATTTGGTGAAGTCACTGTTCCAGTCAGTATATGTAACATTTGGTGAAGTCACTGTTCCAGTCAGTATATGTAACATTTGGTGAAGTCACTGTTCCAGTCAGTACACGTAACATTTGGTGAAGTCACTGTTCCAGTCAGTATATGTAACATTTGATGAAGTCATTGCTCCAGTCGGTACACGTAACATTTGATGAAGTCACTGTTTCAGTTGGTATATGTAACATTTGGTGAAGTCATTGTTCCAGTCGGTATATGTAACAGTTGGTGAAGTCACTGTTCCAGTCGGTATATGTAACATTTGGTGAAGTCACTGTTCCAGTCGGTATATGTAACATTTGGTGAAGTCACTGTTCCAGTCGGTATATGTAACATTTGGTGAAGTCACTGTTTCAGTCAGTATATGTAACATATAGTGAAGTCATGATCACTGTTTTCAGTTTCATCAAATTTTGCTGATCTTGCCTATTTTCGAATTACCAAAAAATGTCATTTCACATGTGGATATGGACTCACTGTGGGTGTCCACATAGGTATGTCTGTAGGTATATTGACAGGTATTTCTGTAGGTATATTGACAGTTATTTCTGTATGGTATGTTGTAGGTATATTCTCTGGTGTGTCTGTAGGTATATCACTATATTGGCAGCTTTGTTTGTAGGAATGTTTTCAAGTGTGTCTGTTGGTATATTGACAGATAAATAGGTTTTTTTTCTTAGGTATATCTACAGGTTTTGTCTGTAAATATGTGAAAATAAAAAATTTATTCATTTTATTGTGGTTTAAGGATATAAAGTTATGGAGATTTTACTGTGCAATTACACAGTTCATTGATTTCTTAGAATTACTATATGCCAATGATGCTTTTATGTTGTTGTTTTTTTTTTTTTTTTGATATTTTGATAATTTTACATACAGTATGATGATGATGCATGTATATATTTTGGCTTTTTTTTCAATGATTTTCAATTATTGTTATTTTCCATCTCGATGTAAAAATACTTATAAAAAAATGTTTACCTACATGTATCTGTACATTACACAGGATGACTTCTCGCAGACTGAGATTATATACATGTACTTAATTCTGCTGTATATACATGCATTGCAATTTATTGTTTAAACCAGTAAGGATGAAAATTCAATTACATTTTTATACCCATGATAAAAAGTTGGTGGCCATATTGTTTCTGGTGTTTTTCTTTGGCCAATTATGGCCGACATTCTCCAATACTTGCCAGAGTGTGGAACTTAAATTTTGTCATGAATGACGCAACTCCTGGAGGCATAGCGATTCACAAATATCTCTTGTGTAGTAACTACAGTGGAACCTTTCTTGAGAGACCACCCCATCGTCCACTGAAATGTGCTCTTTCAGGACAGGTGGTCTTTCAAAATAGGTTATAGTTAAATGACTATTTAACCAGTGACTTTTAGAATGTGGTCTCTCGTGGGAGGTTCCACTGTATACCTGACAGTGCCAATTTATGTTTAGTTTATTAATTTCTATATAATCAATTTGACATTTGTTAAAGATGTATATCACATGGTCCAGTAAGGAATCAATATTGTTTCCTTTATACAGTAGACTTTGTCTTGAGACACCAGTCTTTCTGCCACAGAAATTATACAGGTCCTTCAAGACAAATGGTCTCTCAAAAGAGGTTCTATTAACAGAGATATTTTACACTATGGTTTTCAAATTGTGATCTCAAAAGACAGGTAGTCTTTCATGGCAGTACTAATGGTCTCTCAAGACAAGTGCCACTGTATTACTAATTAAACACCGTATGTACATGTTAACTTATAAAATGCTTGTTTTGATGGCCTCAGTTTTTTGTAATTTTTATGCTCACTTACAATTAACTTTCTTTTGTTATTGATTTCCAGTATTGTGCAATTTTTGCAATTTAAACTTATTGTCACTGAAATAACATAATTCCTAATAGTTTGTTATTTATTTTTATCTGGTATTTTGAAAACTGTATAGAATGCAATGAAAAAATCCTGAATTTGTGTATTTGAGGAATCTTTAATTTGTTGTGTTATACAGTTTAATACTGTACAAAGAAGAACTACATATGTATAATTGTATAAATTTGAAATCCATCATGTTGAATTTCGGAAAACATATGTTGTCATGTTTGTCATGCTGTCATAGTTTTGACATCAGTTTGTCACATGACTGTCATCTTTTTTATGTAGCTGTACCATGTTTATGTATATTCCTGCTTTGGCTGGCTGGTTTATTCCTGCTGTGACTGGGATATTCCAGCTTTAACTGAAATATTCTTGATTTGACTGGTACATGTATTTTACTTATTTTACTGGAATGTTCCTGATTTCATTGGAATACTCCTTATTTAACAATTCTATTCCTTATTTGACTGGGGAGATTCCTGATTTGACTGGAATATTCTTGATATACATGTTGCTGTGCTATTTATGGTTTCATTGGGATATTCTTTATATCATGTATATGGCTGGGATATTCCTTCTCTTCTGGGACATTCCTGTTGAATCTGATTTGACGTTACATTCCTGCTCTGACTGTGATATTCCTGCTTTGATTAAAATATTTCTTATTTTACTAGGATATTTCTTATTTGACCAGGATATTCCTTATTTGACTGGAATATTCATTATTTGACTGGGATATTCCTTAATTGGCTGGGATATTCCTTATTTGACTGAACACTCCTGAATAGACTGGTATATTCCTTATTTGAATGGAGTATTCCTTATTTGACTGGCATATTCCTTATTTGGCTGGGATATTCCTTATTTGACTGGGATATTCCTTAATTGGCTGGGATATTCCTTATTTGACTGAACACTCCTGAATAGACTGGTATATTCCTTATTTGACTGGAACATTCCTTATTTGACTGGTATATTCCTTATTTGACTTGGACATTCTTTATTTGACTGGAATACAGTATTCCTTATTTGACTGGTATATTCCTTATTTGACTGGGATATTCCTTATTTGACTGCGACATTCCTTATTTGACTGGGATATTCCTTATTTGACTGCGACATTCTTTATTTGATTAGGACATTCCTTATTTGTCGGGAATATTCCTGATTTGACGTCAACACTCCTGATTTCACTACAGTCATCAATCCCATCTGGACTGTACATTCAAGTGAACTAGAAGTTTTCCCTGTGATCAGATTATTTGTCATAGAGATTACTATACTAAGAGGTACATCCCTTAGTGACCACAACATTCCATGTAGATGACCATTCCATATTGTATACCTATTTGACCAGTTATTGCCCTTTGTTTTGTTACATTTTCTTTGTCAGTTCTCTAGTCTCAACATTTCTCAGCAGAATTGTACCAAACTTGATACAAGTATTTAGTATGAGAAATATGAGTTTGATGATGCCCACTTACGCTTGATAGTATCTTTTTGTTGTTTTAAATTTTCTTTGTCAGAGCTGTGGTTTCTACATTTCACAATATAAATTTTTTTAATTCTTGTTACAAGTTTTGTGTACCTTCGATGGTTGTAATTTTAGGTTACCTATTTACGACGTATTCAAATGTTGAGACATATGAGCTACAACAGGTAGATTGAATAAAAATAAATTAAAGTAGTCAAATCTATCGCCATTTTCTTAGTAACGAAGACATAGTGACACTAATGACAATATTTCTACATAATGGGTAAACAATATGACTTAAATTTGTAACATCTGCTTCTAGTACCTTTGACCAACATGACCAATATTAACCGCATTTGTGAACAGTGCTTGGACAGAAAAGTATGGAAGTTTACCCACAAACTTATAAGTCTTTGACAAAATGAACAATGTTGGTTAACACAAACAATTCAACTTTATTACAGAACAAATTTTGTCTATATAACTGTTTATAACTGTAAATTTAAAGTTAGATCATTTGAAAAGGGTAAGTATGATATGTCAATATCTTGGTCAAGTTTTGTTTGATGTTGCCTGCACCTTTATTTTTGGAGTTATTGCCCTTTATTGTGTTAAAGGGATTTGTATCACTATCGATGCATCGTTGTTGTTTTTTATTATTAGCTCACCTGAGCCGAAGGCTAAAGTGAGCTATTGTGATCACTCCCCATCTGTCATCCCGCGTCTGTCCATAAACTTTTCATATTTTTGACTTATTCTCTGAAACCACTAAAAAGGATTTTGACAAATTTTTACAAGAAGCAAGTGCTCAGGGTCCTTTATCAAATTTGTAGTTTTCAGCCAAATTGGCCCAGGGGTGGTTCCAGGGCAGGGCAGAATAGGTCCCAAACGGAACCCCTCTTTAAAGTCGTCTTCTCCAGAATTTCTGCATGAATTGAAAAACAGATTGTTCCTGAGTGATCTACATGGATGTATGATTCAAGTTTGTATTTTTCATAGAAATCGGAATATCAATTTGTGAGGTCTTTTCATTAATTTTTGCATGATTTTCTCAATTATCTCCCCCTGCATTCAATTTAATGCATACTTTTGATGTGTTTTACTTCTAAGTAGGTGATGAAATGTTTTTGTGCAAGATTTTTGCCGAAATTTAATTTCTAGAATTTTTTATGAATTTTTTTAAGACCTCAAAAAGAGAGGGGGGTGCATTTTTCATGCTATCAACCACAGAAGAAATTTTGACAAAACTCTACAGGAAGCCAATACTCAAGGTCCTCTACCAAGTTTATAGTTTTCAGCCAGGTTGGTTCAGGGATGGATCCGGGGTGGGGCAAAATAGGTCCCATAAAGCACCCCTCTTTAAAAATCTTCTTCTCTATATCTACTACATGAAACTGATTGTTTCTGAGTGATCTAAGTAATGATGATGTGATGAGTAAGAAATCAGAATATTAATTTTTGACACGTTTTTTGAGGTCTTTTCAGACTTTGTCATTTTCATTCATTTTTGCATAAGTATACTAATTATCTCCCCTTGCATTCACAATGATGCATTAATGTATTTTACTTGTATATAATTGAAGAAATGTTTTTGTGCAAGAATTTTGCTGAAATTTAATTTCTAGGATTGTTTTGGAATTGTTTAAAACAGCAATATTTATGTTTCTTGGTCAGATCAGCCTACATGTGCATATTCTTCTTGGTCTTCTTTCAAGTAAAAAAAATGGTTCTCAGGTTAGCGATTGAGGCCCTCTTGGATATACATGTATATATATTGTTTAATGAAGGCTACTTGTGTAGGCTGTGTATAAAATGTTTGTAAATTTGAACATTTCTGTGGGATTTAAGGGCTTCTTAACATGATTTTAACATAATAAATGGGTTTCTGTGAGAGTTATTCCCTTTTGATGACCATATCCTGATAAGTTTTCTTCTTTTAAGGAAGTTGATTGTATTAAATGGAAGTAGCATTAGTGAAAAGGACATCATAATTTACACCAAAAATTAGCTATTTAGATTAATAAATACCTGAAATGAATATTTCTGCCCAAAAAGAAGTTTTTCAAATTATTAATACACAAGAATACTACAATTAACATTGTTTAATTTGGTTGATTTAATAAGGAAAATATCTATATGCTGCCACACAAATGTGGATGTCAAAGGGAAATAACTCTCACAAATACTGCTTACAGAAACCCATCAATTTACCATGATTTACAATAATTATTACCGTAATTTATAATTGTTATTAATGATGCCACTTCTTAACCATGTTAACATAATTTGTCTTTTAACTTTACATGAATGCAATACCTGTATCAATTAATTTATCATTTTTATTAATCCAGGGAATTTATGGGACATAATTGTTGGCTACTTGTGTATATAGTTTAATAGATAGTAAAATAAAATACTATTGAATATCCCTGTTATATAGACAACATTGGATTTCTTCAAACTTATCTATATGAAAACTTCTCAACTCACATGTATTGTTTTTGATTTTTTGTTTTTTCTTTTTCTTGTAAATTCCGATCAAGCTTGCCTATAACTGTTTTGTTGAATATCATACAATTATGGACTTTTGAGTGGATGAATATTGTGTAATATTGACCTGAAAATCAATATTGACCGAGGCGATAGCCTCGGTCAATATTGGTCTACTGGTCAATATTGGTTTACTGGTCAATATTACACCATATTGACCGAGGCGGTCAATATTACATCATATTCATCCACTCAAAAGTCCATAACTGTTTTATTATTTAAATATATTGATACATGTACATCTATATACAAATCCAACAATGTAAGTAACAATCAGAGTAATTCCAATAGTGTAAAAGGAAATTTCCGTATTTCTATTTTACTGGTTTTCCATTGAATATGTATTTACAAATGTATATTTTGAGAGATAAAATACCGGCTTATCCAATCAGAAAATGTTTACTTTAAATTTATATAATAACAAATATTATAGTTTTTAGGTCACCTGAGCCAAAGCCTCAAGGTGACCTATAACAAGTGTGTCAGCCATCATGATCTTCTATTCAATGTTCACTATTACACATTGCTGAGGGGCCTCCACGGCCAAGTGGTTAGAGCACCTTGATTTGAACCACAAAGTATCTCACTTCTAGTCGGTGCAGGTGCGAGTCCCGCTGGAACCTAAGTTGATTTTTTGTGAGAAAGTTTGCCAGTTTACTTGCAGAAGGCTGGTGGTCTCTTTCTCGGGTACATTTTAACCACCCTTAAAAACTGGTTGCCACCATATAACTGAAAAATTGTTGCATGTGGCAATGGGCCAGATTTGGTAGGAAGTTTACTTACTATCCTAATATTAAGCCATTTCAGGTTTGTGAACAAAAAAGGGGCTAGTCCCCATTAGGACTAAAAAGGGGACCTAAAAGTTCTGAAATTGGCACATGAACAACTTTTAAATCTTCTCATATACCAATCATCAGATTTCTTTCAAATTTTATATACATGATTTTTTTTAAATATTATCTAAAAAGTTGTTTGCAAATAAAACCAGATTGTTGATTGTAAATTACAGAGAAATTGATGCAAAAATATTCCATTGTGGCATGTGTGGGGCACTTTTAATGATATGGTATACAAATTTATCCAAATGTTTTATTTACTAAAAACTGAGTGACTTTCTGTATACATGTTTACTGGAGGATGTCATGAGGAAGATCATTGTAATTCATATTCAAGGTCATGATGGAGTCAAGGTCACAGGTACCTATGCATATTTATATTGCAAAGTTGTCAAGGTTACAGGCATTTAAGTAAACATAAAATATCACTTGTATTTAAATTGTATGCATTGTTATATATTAGAAAATTATTCAAAGTTTTCCGGTAACAAAGATTATTGTGGCAAATTTTCATAATCTTATTTATTTGTTTTTAACTACAACAGTGAAGGATAATTTCCTATATGTTTATTTCATAGCCATGGCCACCATAAAAAAAAACATTTTCTGTTATAGCTCAGTTACAATATTTGTATTTATGTAAATGTTTGTTAATGATATGAATCTACAGTATATTTGTATGTTATACACTTTTATATAGAACTATCTAAAAAATATATATTGTTTTCTGTCACATAGACTGGTTTAATTCTGTATTTCGTAAACAAACTTTTTTTTTCCAGAAATCTTTATCTTCAGAACGTTTGTATGTTATACAGTAATGTCATACAAGTATGAAGACATTAAGTGAAAAAGTCCGTGTACTGTGCATGAAAGGTATTCTTCTTCAGGGTTCAACATAACACTCTTATTTTCTAGATGAAAATAAAAATTGTTCATAACATATATATTGTCCATGGTTATCATGAATTGTTCACAAAATAGTGCCTTGGCACCTTGTTCAACAGAAACGTTTGGGTCTAACATTTCCAGATTCAGTACCTGTTCAAGCTCATCTGAATTTTGATACGTTAGAGATGAAAAACTACAGACGGTGCTGAAACTTTTAAGTATTTGTATTTTGGGCCCCAAGATCACAGATTTGGGACAGCGTAGTGGAACCAGTCTTGAAAGTCCACCTGTCTTTTAAGACCACATTTTGGTCCTCTTAGTCAAGTAATCTCTGAAAAACCAAGATTCTGAGAGATCATATTTTAGTGGCAGAATGGGTGATCTAGGTATTAAGATTTTGACCAACAATTGGCAATATTTGCCAGAGTTATGTAATATGAGACATAACAAAAAAGAATTTTGATTACATCATGTACAAAATGTAGCCTCCATACGAATATAATACATGTACTCAGTTTTGCTTTTATTTGAGGGAAAAAACCATTAAAAGATTTTTACAAGAATAGGGAATCACTATGCTAGGAGCAGTTACTACAGTAGAACCCGTCTTGTATGACCACTCCATCTGCCATGAAAAAATGGTCACTCAAGACAGGTGGTCTCTCATGAGAGGTCAAAATAAAAGAGTTGTTTAACTATGTGAATTTCTGAATGTGGTCTCACAAGACAGGTGGTCTTATATGACAGTGGTCTCTCAAGGTTCCACTGTATGTGTGACTGACAAAACGCAAAGGTAGGGTCAGATGCCAGGGGAAGTTCATTTCTGCCTGAAATCCATGGTCAAATTCAAACTGCAGCAAGTGAGGAATAGATCATCCCCTCATTGAACAGGTAAATCTACATTGTAGACCCTGGCATATCAGATCATCTGGGAGATATAAACATCAAATGCAGATGAAAAATATGATAGCATGGCAACGACATGAAAATAAAATATATATTATGCGTGCACATACTAAATGTACAATAAATAGTTGTGCATTATAACTATTACTCATAATTCATTGATGTGGAATAGCTCCAACAAATAAACATATTTGAAATGCCCCATGTGATTTGCTCCGCTACTACGTTTGCATGTAATAAGAGTTTTTTTATGTCATCTCCTTGCCACTGTAGAAAAGGGATATTACAACTTAAATATGGAAAGTTTTGTTGTCGATTTTCCATCCACGTACATTGTATATATCTAGTAAAATGTTCAAATAATGTATGAGGCATACTGGTAAAAGCTTGACTTTAATTCTTTGTTTAACAATGAAAATTCTATAGAAATTTGATAAGAAATGCCATCACATCATTTTTTTTGGAAAAAATGTGTTTTAAATGGTATTTATTGTTAAAAAAAATAAGAGCCTGAATATTTTTTGCATTTTTGCACTTGTTCAATCAGCTTCAACATGCATGTGATTTGCCAGCACAGTGACTGCCCAGCATAAGAGGGTTTAACCAACAATCTTAAAACTGATTGGAAGCAGAACCATGGCATGATAAGGACCAAACACTGTATTGGTGTCAGTCCTTAGCACCAGTCAAAATTTGTGCCACTTTACCTAAATCTGTCTTCAGATATGTGAGCACATTCTTATGGGACATAAAGTAACAATAAAATAGATTCTTATAAGATTTGAGATTTCTCTTTCCACTCAATACACCAATGATTGGTTTGTTTATTGCTGTTTAACGTCACTTTCAAAAGTATATCATCCGGATCGTGGTGGCATCAAGCTGACATAGGCTTCAGAAAATTTTACCTATGCTAAGGACTTAATCCTATGCAGTGAGGGTTTATTGACACAGTACCTTGGTTTTTGCTGTCTCATCTGAAGGACTCTATGTTTGGTTATTTTTAATGAAAATAAGTTTGAAGGCTGGTTTTCAAATTTGTCCAATGAAATATGAATTTGGCCAATACATTTTAAGACCCAGGAGCAATCCTGACTGCATCATGAATGAAACCAATTATCACAGTTTGTTGTGTATTTATCACTTAATTTGTGAAATACCTTTATTGGAAAAATTAATTAATAGGCGTGCATGTTGAAAAGATATTACTTTTTTATACATTATTGCCAGTACAAGTCTCACAAAACCATAAGCTGTGAGTTATATGTAGCATCAATACAATTTCCTAATTTTTCCAAAATCCACTGCTGATGAATTGAATCAAAGTCTTAAGAATAAATAGAAACATCAACAAAAATATCTATTTTGTAAATTTATACTGTTTAAAGTACATTAAAAAAATACACTGGAAATTGCTATGTTGACTAGAAACTTTAAAAAAGAAATAAAAGTTTACAATAGAAGACCCACAACAACAGACAAAAGACAGTCAAAATAGGTCACCATCAGCCTTTACTTTATTTCAATGTTTTCATAAATTATTGGAATCAACTCATCAACCACTGAAAATCAATGAATTTTTCTGTAAGTCAATGATTTAGGCCAGTTCAAATGTGTTATTAGGCAGCGCTCCAGATAACTTTATAAGCACATGGGTATAATATCCATCATTTCCAAATCCAGTGGATATTTTTACCCACAAATTTTCTGTCAAGTGGGTATTTTCCAATTTTGTTGCCATATTACAATTGCCATTGATTTTACTATAAAGGATTGGTTCCTAAATTACCATTAATTAATCTATATTTATCTGTCTGTACAAAGTAAGTCCACAATTTAAACATCTGGGTTTGGGTCAGCTTACCTGCATTATCAGCTTTAACACACATTATGACCAAGGTCCATTCAGTCTGAATTTCAGAACAAGCTAACTCAATATTTTATCTCTCAACATGTTTCAGATTCAATTTTATGCTTCCGTTTTGATTTGCATTGAGTATCTTGCCCATGAATTTGAATTTGCTTGCTTATCCATTTATTTTTATTGTGTAAAATATGCAAATACGCAGCTTATCTGGAGCACTGCTTTAGGGGTGTACATGTATGAGTTAAAAACAGAACATAATTTACACAAATTTCTTTAGAAACATCCAACATATTTTCACTCAAATAAAAATGATATAAAATATTATGTACCGGTACATGTCCAGTAGTCCAGGGACATTGAAACATGTCTAAATTTACGGTAAACACAGAAACAAACCTCTGTAGCAAACTGAACACTAATCCCATTTCATGTAATACTGTACATGTACAAATGTAGGCTACACATACAGTCAAACTTGTCGAAGAAGGTCACTCAAGGGAACAGGCAAAAGTAGCCTTTATAGACAGTTGACCTTTATACAGATGTTTATTCATTATTAAAAAGTTAACAGATTATAGTTGAATGACCTTTATAGGCAGGTACACTTTATACAGAGGTGACCTTTAATACAAGTTTGACTGTACATGTAATATGTGTTGTTCAGGTTAATAACCACGAGAGAAATTCAGAAGAGGATCATAAAAACAATAAATAAACAAACAATCCAAAAAGGTAAACGTGAAAGTTATTGATTGTTCTCTCAGCTATTAACAGCTGACAGTACAAATGTATTAAAAACAGTAATCTGAGACTAAAATCCTATAAAGTGTGAATATATGTGCATGTGTACATACTCATCTACAAAATGCACATATAGTTATAAGATAAAAACAAAAATATTGACTGTACAGTGGAACCTGTCTTGTTAGACCACTGCCATCAAAGATCACCTGTCTTGAAAGACTACATGTACATTCAGAGAATAGCTCAGATTAACAATTACATGTATATCATTCTGACTACTCTTGATCATGAAAGACCACTCATCTTGAGACTGCATTTCCATGATCGGGCAGGGGGGGGTCTCTCAAGACAGATTCCCCTGTACATGTATAATACATGTATGTTCATTCCACACTCAAATTACTATGTGTACATGAACATGCAAGTTTCACAAATGTTACATACACACACACACACACACATATATATATATATATATATATATATATATATATATATATATATATATATATATATATATATATATATATATACATATATATATATATATATATATATATATATATACACACACACACATATATATGTGTGTGTGTTTGTGTATCCATTTTTATAAATTTGATCATGTCACCATGATATAGAAATACAAAACATTAGATTATCTCCCTTTCCCTAAATAAATCCATGCAAAATGTATTTATTTATAAACATGTACATGTACAGTACAATTTGTATATAAATAAACCAATTAATACATATGTATCATTTTAACATGTCCGACACATAAAAATATACTGTTACATGTAGGCCCTACATATAAATCGTTCTTAAATGAATTTCATAAGAAATGTTAACATCTAAATTTCACATGAAAAATTCACATAAGAAATACTCTGCATGAATATACTGCATAAAAAAAATCATTAAAAACTCAGCAAACTTTAAAATTTGACAAAAATTAAACAGAATGAGTAAACAATCTATAAATAAAAAAACTCCAGATTAAGATTTTCTGTTTTAACAAACATCAGACATGTACATACATGTACAAGCAATTCTCACTTCACTTTAAATCTCAAGAGAGGAGTCATTTCAATTTCAAAAAATAGGGGAGATTTGACTGACCATACATGGATTGCTATATACACACATACATGTACAATGTACATACTGAATTTTTCAGTTTTCTTAAATTATGGGAGACATATACATTATGTACACTTTAATTCTTATAATAAAAAAGCTTCAACAATAAGACACATTTTCCTACTTCTCTATGTGAGAATTCTTTTAATCCTGTAGACCAAAATAGTCTGGCCTAAAACAATACAAAAGACCTAAACAACTTAATACTTTAAGGGTGAAAGAGTTACACTCCATTGAATCAGACATGAAATTTTCATGCCAGAAATACTAGGCTGTATGATATATAATTTATTGATTCTCTATACATAGGTATTGACAAAATCAAACATCATGAGGAATAGAAATTATTGCACATGCTCGCCCGTTGATCCGAGTGTTAAGTCTATCTACCACCTCTACTTCATCTTTTTCTGGATCATACCGCTGAATCAACTCGGATAGATAATGCTCGCCTCCAATTCCACCTACTATATACACCAAGTCATCCATTACACAAGCACCAGCTTCACGTATATTTGACGAAGCTTTACATATTGTCCATTGGTTCGTTTTCGGACAGTATTTCTCAACTTCCGTCACTGGAACAGGAAATCCATAACTGTCTTCCACATTTCCCCCGATAACGTATAAGTTATCTTTGACCTCCACCATCACATGGTTCAATCTGTTTTGCAGCATCGGTGCTTGTTCTTCCCATGTATCAAGCAATGGTAAATAGGCAAACAATTTTTTCCATGTTCCTGCAAATATTTGACCTCCTGATATATAAATTTTGCCCATACATACAGCCCCTGCATGTCCATAAACGTGGCGACTAAGTGGACATTTCATCTCCCACTCATTCGAAACTATATCATAGCACTCCACTGTGTGCATAACTTTGTTTTCATCCTGTCCAGCGATAGCATAAAGTTTATTGTTTAATGCGACCAATACAAAGTCTTTCCTGGGTTCGTTCATGGAAGCTAACTCATACCAAGTATCGAACCTTGGATCATACCTAAAGCAGCGGGCCATTGCAATTTCTGTACTTCCTCCACCCTCATACTTTCCACCGCAAGTGTACAAGAAGTTGTCCACGACACTTACAGAGGGATTAAAAAGTGGAACAATTGTTTCCTTCAAGAAACTGCGACGTTTTGTGGCAAATGTGTAACTTTCGATGTTCTGAGCATGACACATTACAAGATTCTGTTCAACAGATCGAACTTGTGTCCTTTTGCTTTGTCTTAAAGGCTGTTTACTGACCACAATATGATAATCTTTCGCCTCCGTTAGTAACTCCACACATCTGGCATTCTGTCTCATGATGGCCACACGGCTGACTTTCTCGACAAGTTCTTCTCCGGAGAGTAGTGGAAGTCGAATATTCTCCATCAACTCTGATATGTACTGCTCCCTTTCTGCGGGAGCGTGTCTTATCCACTTAAGAACTAAATTAAAAAGAACAAATTCTGAGCATACTCGCAGTCCGTTCTCCGCTAAAAGTTCCGACAGTTGATTGTGATTCAGAAGCTGGTACTGTTCGGATTCTGATAACTCAGTGAAGTTGTCCAGCATGAACTGACGCGCTGCTGTACAAAGTGAGGTCAACGAGTACAGTTCCGCAATATTCAGAATACCTACACAATTTCTGACAGAAATACAAGTTTTCAAATAAGTGCTACACAATTCTACGGCATTTATAACTTGTAAATGTGATGCTGCTGCCAGCACATCCTCCACATTTTGTAAATTTAAGTTCAACATCCCAGTGTATGCAAAATCTACAATAGTTTTCAGTCCGTTTGCACTAATGCCTCTGAGAACCACACAGTTTTCATGACACTCTTTCATATTACTGGTCAGCATGGCTTTGAAATAATCGCTGCAGGCAACCATGACTACCTTGTGAATCGAAATGCTAATGTTATCAGCCTGCAAACAATAGTCACACAACATTTCTTTTTGTCTCAAGTCGTTTAATCCTTTCATCATGTTCTCAAAATGATGTCCAGCTACTAACGACATTTGTCTGACCTCATCCATATCATCTTTTTCCACCACATGCTCGGACGCTTCTTCTTGTACCTGACGTACAAACTTACGAGGTGAGACGGGCATGGTTGTAGCTGAATAAAACTTCAGATGTTTATAAATAACCTGAAATTAAAAATAAATTGAAGCTATCAATAAAACATTGTATGTATCATCATACCTAAAAATGTAGACCCAGATTTTTAGAAGTGGGTCTGACGGTAGACATCTACATGTAAATCTACATGGTACAACATACCATCAATCATGATGACTACATGTACATGTTTGCGCTGCACAAGCGGACCATTTTTTTAAAAAAACAAGAGGGCCTCAATTGCTCACCTGAGAACCATCTACAAATGTGGAAAGAAGACTGAGAAGAATATGTACATGTAGGCTGATCTGGCCAAGAAACATAAATATTGCAGTTTAAAGAAATTCATAAAAATATCTAAAATAAAACATTTCAGCAAAATTATTGCACAAAAACATTTTTTCACATATATATAAGTAAAACATATGAAATGAATGCATCAAAGTGAAAAGGAAATCATGCAAAAATGTCTTCAAAAATGTGTCAAAAGTTAATACGATATTCCGATTTTTCTATGAAAAATACAAACTAATATCGGACATAAATCCATGTAGATCTCTCAGAAACAATCCATTTTTCAACTCATGTAGTGGCTCTGGAGAAGAGGATTTTTAAAAAGGGGTACCTTATGAGACATATTTTGCCCCACTCAGGATCCTCATGTGTGCCGAGCCAATCTAGCTGAAAACTAAAAACGTGGTAGAGGATCTTGAGTACTTGCTTCCTGTAAAGTTTCGTCAAAATTGCTTCTGTGGTTTTGAAACAAAAGCTGATAGTTTGAAAAATGTGTTTTGCCCTGAAACATGTTAAAAGTTAACATGGTTAAAATGTCTGACAGATTGACCTCTGAAAATATGGCATCATACATGTGTGAATCAGGCCACTGATAAAAAATTATTTGTTTGATGTTGCCTGCCCATGGTGTGTGTCGGTAGGTCGGCAAATTATTTTTTTCTTCCAAGAAAAGGAAATCAAACAAAGCAAGAAAGGTATGCTGTGATAACTGTCTCATTAGAGATCTACATATGCATTTTTAAAACAATGTAAATTCTGGCATATGCAGTTAACGAGAAGAAAGATTGATATGTGTAGCCATGTATATATCATTAGCTCACCTGGTCTAGGATTAGGAACTGGAAGGAGCTACAAATTTGCGATTCAAGCATGTAAACAATATTTCAAAGAAACAAATGAATAAAGATTGGTTGATGGAACAAGACCTGGAAAAAATCTTAATACAAAAAATATTAAAAGAATAATTTGGGTAGGCATTTTGGGTGGGTAGGCAGGCAACATCAAACTATCAAAATTTTATTTTAGGCCCCATTTTAAGGCTTTTATACAAAATAGGTGTCCATAAGGGTTGACCATTTAGTCAAGTGAGTAATCATACCCCAACACAACTTATCCCACCAATGGCATCCCGTCTAGTGACAGAAACAAGAGGTTGGACTAATTAGAGTAAGCTAGAGTACTCTACAAATTTTAGGAAATATATGAATTATTAAGTAAACAATTGACTTCGTGATTTTAGAACAATTTATGATCTAAAATTAGATAAAAAAATTTATAGGGACTTTCAGAATTTCAGCCATCCGTTGGTATGGATGTGGTTCTACGACAGGATCCTTTATTTATTTAGTTAGTTATCTATTTATTTATTATATCTAATTTTATTATTTTATCACATCCATAAACCAAATCAAATAAATAGATATAGATAAAAATGAAATAAATCCATGCGGGACAAATGCATACTAGGTTCTGTGCTATAGATCCCAACTCAAGACTGGAATCTTTTCTGGTACATTGTTACACCTAAATAATATTGTATCGAAAATAATGCATCGGATATGTATGTTTGTGCTATGTTTTACCCAGCGATATATAAAGCTAATAATATTAGCTTTATATATCGCTGGTTTTACCAGTTTATTAACTCAATAACTGAATATGGTTTTATCACTCGATAATACACTGAAAACCTGTAGAGTACTCTAACGTACTCAGTCTCTAGAGTACTCTAACGTACTATAATTAGTCTGACCGGGAAACAAGTACCTGTTTGTAGGGTAGGTCTACGTGTATCCCGAGTAATGGATTTGTGGTTTGTTTATTTGTTCACTTACAATTCATGGAAGTCAGATTATAGATCTATATCCACATGACGCTGTATTGTTTCCTGTTTTCTTTATCTTAATAAGTATTCGGAGTTATTAGGCCTAGCGACATCATCTTTGAAAATGACAATTGTCTTTGACGTAACCACAGACGTAGAAAGATGATTAGACATGGATCTATCTATCCGAGTAAATACAAGAGTGAAAGGGAAGTAACTCAAGCATTCGCTTCCGGTTTTATCAAACAACTGTAAGCCGCAGTAAGGGAAGGGAAATATTGTTAGGCTAGGCTAATCGGCTATGACATACACTAAAACTTCCTGTTCAGAGTATTTTATTTGTTTCTCCTAAGTGTAGTGCGTTTTAGTTATTAGGATTCTCTTATTTATACAACAGGAGATACGAAGTGGTAAGATTTTTGTGATGTAAAACATTTCATATTTGCATAGTACGAAAGCCGATCAGTATCAAACTCAAAGAAAAAAAAATAAAATTGTCTCGTAATAGATCATTTTCGAGTTCTTACGTAGACCGTTTTTTGGATCCAGATTTTTCATTCGTCGATTCAGCTTTGTTATGCTAATGAATTTCCGGTATGTGTCTTTGCGTCTATCAAGAAATAAAACGCAGTTAAATCTGAAAGCCAGATTATTATCACAAGTCCATTTATGCAAAAAAAAAAAAAAAAAAAAAAAATAAGGCTAACAACTGAATTCTACACCAGAAATGAAATATTGTGACATTTTGATGTATGAAATCAAACAATCAAATTTTATTTCTTGATCGATGCAAAGACACAAATCGGAAATCGCTAAGCATAACAAAGTTGAAGCGGAGCAAGAAAAATCCGGATTACATAAGAACTCGAAAATGATCCATTACAAGATAGTTATCTCGTTATTATGAGAAAAGATCTCCTAATTACGAGAAAATTATGTCGTTATTACGAGAAAAAATCTTGTAATTACGAGATAATTAATTCGTAATAGACCCTTTCATGATAACTGCGGTCCTGTAACTTTGAGGGAATAAATGATACAGATTCCCGGAAAATGACGTCAAGAAACAATCAGTTACTATGATAAACGATGTCTATATATTTGCGGGTATCTGTATCATTTATTCCCTCAATGTTACTGGACCGCAGTTATCGTGAAAGGGTCGATAACGAGAAAAGTTCTCGTAATTATGTCGTTATTACAAGAAATGATTTCGTAATTACGAGATACTTGTGTCGTTATTACGACATAATTTCGAGATACATACATGTATGACGTTATTACGAGAAAAGATCTCATAATTACGAGATAATTATGTTGTTATTACGTGTTAGTTTTCTCGTAATAACGAGAAAAGATCTCATAATTACGAGGTAGTTAGGGATAGGAAATTAATTATCTCGTAATATATAAAATAACTCAAAATTTCTGGATAATAATTCGAAATTTTGAGTGTGTTTGTTTCAGCATATGTTATATTTTCATCATTTTGATAATGAAAACAAAAACATGAAATTTTATTATTCTAATAAAGACCAATTTGTCTTGCTCATTGGCAACGATTGTTGACATAAGGGCTACTAGTGTCGATATCCCATTAATCGTTATGATTGTGTGAGTTAAATTCCCTTTAAATCAAGTAAAATTTTCCTGATTTTTTTTCTTGAGATATTGGAATATACTGAGGTAAAATTAATCAGTGTTATATGATCAATCACTAATGTTCAAGATTAAGATTAATTCCAATGGCTTCACGTAGGTCTCTGACCAATTGTTGTGCTGACCAGAACTGAATGCATCTATTAATACCACTCTCAAAATCAAAGCAGATAACTCGAAAATTCAATATAATAGCTCGAAATTTAGAGATAATTACACAAAATTTTGGGATGATATACTTTTATACATGGCAGCATTACACTTCCGTAAAATTATGACCGCTGTTGTATAATAATCAAAATGCGTCCGGCCGAACCAAAAATGTTGTGCATGCTAATTTTAGGCATTTTCAGGTGAGACAGTTTAGTCACTGTTAAACAAGTAGACAAGAGCAGTCATTGCTGTGTAGACAACATTAACAGAGTCACAGTGAGTGGTCAGTACTGTGTAGACAACAGTGTCACAGTGAGTGGTCAGTACTGTGTGTACAGCTGTGTCACAGTGAGTGTGTAGACAACCAACTGAGCCACAGTGAACGGTCGGTAGCCTACTGTGTAGACAACCATAGTGAGTGATCAGTGCTGTGTACATGTAAGCAAGCGAGTCACAGTGAGCGGTTAATATCTTGTAGACAAACAACTGAGTCACAGTGAGCAGTCATTCCCTTGTAGACAAACAACCAAGTCACAGTGACTGAGTGAGCAGTCATTACGTTGTAGACAAACAACCGAGTCACAGTGAGCAGTCATTACATTGTGGACAAACAACCGAGTCACAGTGAGCAGTCATTAAGTTGTAGACACACAACCAAGTCACAGTGAGCAGTCATTACGTTGTAGACACACAACCGAGTCACAGTGAACAGTCATTAAGTTGTAGACACACAACCAAGTCACAGTGAGCAGTCATTACGTTGTAGACACACAACCGAGTCACAGTGAACAGTGTGTTGTGTTGCATTGAGTGGTCACTGGTCAGTGCTTTATACCAAACAAAATACATCTTATTGTAAGTCACAGTAAGTAGTTAGTACTGTGTAAACAACCAACTGAGTCACATTGAGCGGTCAGTACTGTCTAGACAGCCAACTGAGTCACAGTGAGCGGTCAATTCTGTGTATATGGCCAAATGAGTCACAGTGAGCAATCAGTACTGTCTAGACAACCAATTTACAGTGAGTGGTCAGTACCTTGAAGACAAACAAATCAAAGTGAGCGGTCAGTACTCTGTATACAATCATCTGTGTCACAGTAGGCAGTGAGTATTGTATAGACAGGCAAGTCATAGTGAGTGGTCATTGCTGTGTACAATATGCTTTTGTGTAATGTAGACAACCAAGTTGCAGTGATCACAGTGCGTCAATGCTGCTTAGATGACAATCATATTGATAGTCACCTGTAAAGTAGTATATCACAGCTGTGCTCTCTGGCTCTCTCAGAATCACATTTAAGGTGGGATATTCTATCATCATCGTATTCAAGTTTCATTACCGGTATTTTATATTTTCAATAGGAAAACTACACATGTATCAATATACTGTACATGTACTATTTAATGACTAGATCCAAGGGGAACTGTCACTAAGTAAATATGTACATATATGGTACATATATACATGTACATGTGGTTGTCTCATTAGTCAAATATGTATATACAGTACAGGGTTTTCCCTGACGCAAAGATTCTGCGTATTTACGCGTAAAAATCCTAAATGATGCCTAAAATAAGATCTATTGCGTCCTAGTGGATGCGTTAAATACTTGATGTCTTTCGAGATCATTTGGGTAAATAAACCAAGCATGCGACCTATTTTGCATCTTTTTTATGTCCATTTCTTATGTGCAATTCCACAAGAAAACCAAGAAACTGAATTCATCATTTTATTAATAATAAAACAGGAAAATCTTTACCTCTAATATAGATCTAGAATCAACAAAACAACATCGTTCATCACTTAATGGGTACTTCCGGAAGTATAAATTAAAGATGGGATACCAAATCCGACTTTCATTTGAATTAAGGAAATCAAAAAATAATAATGAAAGTACTAATGATAGTTATATAAAGTGATTTATTTACTCAAATGTTTATGTAAATCATACATACATGTATGATAAAGTACTTTAATACTTGAAATGGATAAAATAGATATAATTTTCAAATAAATAAATTTGGGGCATCAATTAGTCAGCTACATGTATTTAGTAACTTTTCAGTTTTGCATCTATATTTCTAAAAACATGTAATTGTATTTCAATTTATAGATTTTTAATATAAATTTTCCATATGATTTCAAATGTAGTTAAAACAACTATATTTTATTTAATTTCTTATAAACCTTTAATCTATAGTACATGTATGTATACAATAATTATATATTGAATTAAGGGAACTCTGAGGGTTCAAGAATAAACCAGGAAATTACGATGGTGTTACAGTAATGTATAAAAATGGCACTAATGTTTTGTTTCACATATGAGTGCCGGAAAAACTACTCACTCTCCCGACATGATTAAGTTATGATCAGAAAATAAATGCTCCACATGTACTCTTGATATTTTCCCTAATGGGATGTCTGTAATTATCAACAAAAGTGCCGTTTGACATTCAGTTTAATTCTGGTCGAATTGAAGTGGACTCCAAATGGACTCCTAAATTACCAAAATGGACTCCTAATTTTGTAGTTGTGGGAGTCCATGGACTCCTCATTTGAAAATCCCAGGGAAAACCCTGACCGTATTCGACCCATTAAGCGCCCAGGGCATTACAAAAATTAGGGAAAGGGGGTGGACGCTTAATAGGAACAATTAATAGTCAAATTGACATAAAACAGTTAATATTTATAAGGCACAGTGGTAAAGCTGTTGCAGATATTACCAAGGACACCTATCAACATTCTTCTGTTGCTGGGGGCTACAGATAAACTTACTAATGGTTTTTCAGGTCCACATCTTCTTGCCAACCAGCTAGAAAAGATTCTTGATCATATGAAAAAAAAAAAAAAAAAGGAGAGGGGAGGGGCACCTATAGGGACATGGGTGTAAATGGGTTGAATATTTGTATATATTTTTATTTTTACACTTTTTTTTTGTAACAGACTTCTATAAGAAACCACTACTTTGGAGAAGCAAAATGTATCAGCCAGCAGCACCACCACAAATTATCGGTGGACCGCAGCGTGGTCCAGTCTCTAGAGTGGAAATGAGATTTGAGTGCCATCGTCTGAAGAATAAAGACGAGTTCTCAAAATCTGACCCATGTGCCGTTTTGTACATGAAACCCAGAGGAGAACAGAAATGGAAGGAGGTGTGTACTCAATATTGATGTAAATAATGTTGTATTCAAGAGTTGGTAGATTTGTACATGTATCTTAATATGTACATCTGTATGTACTGTGGTAAGCACGACCAGTCTACAATTTCTACAATGTATACATCAGAAATATTATATTATTTGTCTTAACTCATTCAGTCTTAAAGACACATATTGTCTGGCCTAAATCATTGATTTACAGAAGCGTCCATTGTTTTTCAGGGGTTGATGAGTAAATACACTTAAGATCTATATTGCTCGCATACCTAGTACAATGAAACCTGTATTGAAAGACTGAAATGTGGTCTTACGAGACAGGCGGTCTCTTAAAAGAGGTTTTCTTTAAAGAACTGAGTATCTAATCAAGTAATTATCAGAATGAAAGTGGTCTCACAAAACAGGTGGTCTTCCATGACCTGTCTCACAAAACAAGAGTCACTGCGTGGGATTTAATAAACTTCGCTATATGCTCGAAATTAAATACCAGTCAGTGAATATAAACCTTATACTTATGAAGTATCAGAAAGACGAGGTCAACAATCAAAATTAAAAAAGTTAATTACTATTTACAGTATTACCTGATTTAGCGACCACCTGTCTATAAAGACCACCACAAGGATTGTTTTTTGCTGACCGTAATAGTACCATTTGTGTACAAATCAACCTCTATATAATGACCACCTCCCTATAATGACCTTTTTTACGAGTTGATGGAACATCACCACAGTTATGTTATGCTAAGTTGTTTATTGGGAACAAGTCAAAGCACATTAAATGCAGAATGGGGTTAATAACAAATCATATTGACGCAAAATTACACATGTATGTGCATTTCAGCAACATAAACTCAACTTCAAGATTAAATTTTCAAATCACACTTTTATTTGTACATTTTTGCTTTTTGAAATTACGAAAATATAGTAACAATTTGCTGAAAAATATAGGTCTACAAGAATTGTTGAAATATATGTTATTAAAGGTCAGTTTGGCGTCCTTTATGAATTTTAAGACATTATAAATTTGCTTTATAATGTTATTTTTCAATTAATTTGTTTACCATTATACTCTTATGATAGAATTGACATTAAAAGCGATGGACTAGACTGTTAACAATTCTTGCGCACGATTAATATGCAAATGAGTTTTGGTCAAGCTTCCCTTACTGTGTATCGGCAAGATCTGTCTGTGAAGTTGGACATGTACAGAAGTTGCTTCATTCCACATTCACATGATCTTAACTGATGAGAAACGTTTTACATGTAGACGTATTAATTGACCCAGAGATTTAAGGCTATTGATAGGAAGTATAGCGTAAGGGTATAATACTGCCCTGTCGCATACAAGTTTAATATCGATGAAACGATGTTTATAAGCACAAGATTTTATAATCATGATCTATGTAGTTTGTTGCATAATAAATAAGCCATCAGTACTCACGTTAGGCCAAATGTCTGACACAATTTTTAGTTACTTTTTTTGTAAAACCTAATTTTACCAAACTCGTATCAGTACTTTCAGTACTTTGATTTTTGTGTGTCCCTAAGGAGGTCATTATATACACGTACAAGTTTCACAGTTCAATCAAATTGTATTCATATATAACCAGACATCATACATTGTATACACAAATCACAAAATGTTTAAGCTTCATTTCAACTCCTATTACATTTCTGTTTTGGAAATGATCTTGCAGGAAATATAATTGGATAAATATAACTTGGATTAATTTTCCCAGCCCATCTAAATATTTTCCTTTTTCATTTACAGGAAACATTTTATCTTTTGTACTTCCCTGATTTCCTGACATTACATAAACAACAGAACCTCGCTATTAAGACCACCTAACTGACTAACTCAAAATGGTTTGATTAGTGAGGTAGTCTCTTAAGTGATGTACTGTACTGATTCAATATTAATGAAGAGACTGGAAATTCATGGCCTTAATTGTGAGGTGGTCTCCTGAGGGAGGTGGTCTTAAGGGGAGGTACCACTGTACATTGTAAATAGATCTTGTTAGACACATGAATCAGTCAGTTGTACCATGCATACACGTGACAGTTTATCTATTGTTTTGTTTTTAAAATAGCTCGGAAGAACGGAAAATATTCAAAACTGTCTGGATCCAAAGTTTGCTCAGAGTTTCACCATTGATTACTACTTTGAGGAAGTTCAGAGAATTAAAGTCGAGATTTATGATATTGATAATAAAACACCGGACCTTAGTGATGATGATTTTTTGGGACAGATCGAATGCAATTTAGGAGAGGTTTGTCATAACATAAATGATCATTTGCATGTAGAATATATATCAAATTTGTATTTCAATGAGGCATAAGCTGTGTTGTTTTTCTAAAAAAATTCTTAAAAACTACTTAGATAAAAATCGTATAACAAACAATATATTTTGTGAAAATTGCTTGAAAAACCCAGTTTTGCAATTATTCATTTGCAAATGATTAATTTGACCTTACAACATGTATTTGTATATATGCAGACAACACTGGACTTGACCTTTTTTCACAAATTTTATAGGAATTAAAGAATTTTTATGCCTGTGTATATCTCTTGTTTTGTTATTGTATATCAATCTTGGCCTTTAAGCTTTTTTTTACCTAAAACTTAGCATGAGCTAGAGTGAGGGGCGGGGGGAATGATATAATTATTTCTATATAATATTAATATTTACTGTTGTATTAAAAAATAAATACAGTAGAACTTCGTTGAGTTGAACTTCAATGAGTCAGATTTCTCAATGTTTCAAACTACTGACAAAGTCCCATATTCAAACTTTTATCAATTGAATTCTCAATGTTTCAAATACATATTTGAGCCCGTGTTACTATAAAAACAGAAAATTCCACAAAATTGGAAGTCAAAATTTACCTGTGTACAAAATTTTTTACTATTTCAAATTCTCTTAAACACTAATTGTTTTAATTTTATGAAAATTAAGTTAATTATAGCATTAATTATAACGACTGTATATCATGTATATGTTTTATATGGTTTCAGAGCAGTCATATACGCTTTATAGAACATTTGAAACTAAAAATCGTACGATTCTCAGTTACCATTCATGAGTCAAAATTATGATGTATCGAACTTTTCTAGGTGGTCCCTTTAACTTTATGATGTATCGAACTTTTCTAGGTGGTCCCTTTAACTTTATGATGTATCGAACTTTTCTAGGTGGTCCCTTTAACTTTATGATGTATTGAACTTTTCTAGGTGGTCCCTTTAACTTTATGATGTATTGAACTTTTCTAGGTGGTCCCTTTAACTTTATGATGTATTGAACTTTTCTAGGTGGTCCCTTTAACTTTATGATGTATTGAACTTTTCTAGGTGGTCCCTTTAACTTTATGATGTATCGAACTTTTCTAGGTGGTCCCTTCAACTTTATGATGTATTGAACTTTTCTAGGTGGTCCCTTTAACTTTATGATGTATTGAACTTTTCTAGGTGGTCCCTTTAACTTTATGATGTATTGAACTTTTCTAGGTGGTCCCTTCAACTTTATGATGTATCGAACTTTTCTAGGTGGTCCCTTTAACTTTATGATGTATTGAACTTTTCTAGGTGGTCCCTTTAACTTTATGATGTATTGAACTTTTCTAGGTGGTCCCTTTAACTTCATGATGTATTGAACTTTTCTAGGTGGTCCCTTTAACTTTATGATGTATTGAACTTTTCTAGGTGGTCCCTTTAACTTTATGATGTACTGAACTTTTCTAGGTGGTCCCTTTAACTTTATGATGTACTGAACTTTTCTAGGTGGTCCCTTTAACTTTATGATGTATTGAACTTTTCTAGGTGGTCCCTTTAACTTTATGATGTATCGAACTTTTCTAGGTGGTCCCTTTAACTTTATGATGTACTGAACTTTTCTAGGTGGTCCCTTTAACTTTGAAGTTTAACTGCATTTCAAAAGTTTTTTTTTTAAATACACTCTCATATACACACAGCTGCATACACACACATATCAGTAACACACAAACATACATGCACGCACACAAAACAAACAAAAACATCATGTCATTTTTTTTACTTTTACATCATTATTGCTATGCTGAGTGTTTGACATAGAAAGCCTATACATCTACCTGTTTTAAAATGTCTGGGATCTGACCAAATTCAATTTATAACCCATTCCTTTGCAAGGCGACATGTATCTGGACAGCATTATGAAACGTTTTACAATAAATAGCAGTGTTGGTGAAAGTTTTTTCTTTTTTTTTTCTATTCATATTCACGTTGATATTTTCTGTCTTTTCACAGATTGTATCCCAGAGTCCATTTCACACTCAACTGAAAAAGAAAAATGGAACAAACTATGGAACTTCTGCCATTACTGTAAGAATCAAGTACTTTAAATACCTCTCAAAAATGGTAACCTTTGTATAACAGCAGATACTTCTGCCCATAGTCCAAGGCATGCAAAGTGCCTCTGTTGTCTAAATTGGAAAACAAATTTAATTTACAAAGATATATACATGTAGTGCAATTTCAATGAAACTCAGAATACATACCCAAATGTTGGGGAAAATAAGACTTATTTTGCAAGAATAACCAGTCATTAAATAACTTTAACTTCCAAAATAATAATCTCTGAATAGCAGTCTGTAGATGCATGATGTATACACATATATGTTTGTGTGCTTGTTGTATAGGGAGTTAACTTCACAAGTTAATTTCACATTTTCTCACTCCAGACATGAACTGGGTTTGTTGAATTTTGCAGATCAGGAGTAATACAAAATAACAGACCATGATATATTACTCATGTTTATAAATTCATCGTAAACTTATTTAATGTTTCTTTTTATCACAGATGTATATATGAACACCATGAAAATAACAAATATTAACCCATTTACCCCTAAAGACATATTTGGACTGGTCTGAGTCATTGATCTACAGAAGAGTTCATTGTTTCTCAGGGGTTGATGAGTTAACATTGTGAGTTATTTCCCCCTATAGGATATATTGTATAACTGGAAATTTTTGCTGCATTTTAATTTTCTTCCTTCGATGAGAAGGCGAATTTAAAATGGAAGCAAAATTTTCAAGCTAAATGATTGAAGCATTGAGATACATGCCATCCATAAGACTGTGGGGATTTAGGGCAAATTTAAGACTGGGTGAATATGTTTTTTGTCATAAAAGGGCAAAAATAACCAGGGGCGAAAATTTCCAAGTTTCAGTAATATTTAGCACAGTACAGGTAATGCAACGTACTGTGTGTAACAGTCGTCAATTCAAACTTCTATCATTTTTAATCGTAATTTGGGAAAATAAAGAGAATATTCAAGATCAGTTATCTTTGGATATCTGTGGTGCATTTGTTCTGATATCTCATATAAAATACATAAATCTAAGATGCCCTAGCTGATCCTGTTCTTCTTCTCTGGTTTTCAGATCAGATCTGAGGAAGTCCATCAAGGTGGTGATATAGTAACCATGCATTTCAGTGCGAAGAAATTGGACAACAAGGTAAGCCTATATAGTTTACAAACATTCTGGAAATTGATTTGTATGTAATGTACATTTAATCGAAGTTTTCAAATAACTCAACATTTCAGTCATTTAGTGGCAACCAGTTTTTAAAGATGACTTATGTTGTTTAACGTCCCACTCAAGGATCTTTTAACTCTTATGGAAACGTCACCAAATGCCGATGAAGGGCTTCAAATATTGGCCTATGCTCGGCACCTATGGCCATTGAACAGTAAGGGTTCTTTAATGTGTTGACACCTACTGTGACATGGGACCTCAGTTTTTATTGTCTCATCCGAAGGACAGGAAACCAACCTGCCGCTGGCTGGAGTCGACCTCACAATCAAGAGTCGAGCGTGCTACCAACTGAGCCAGGTCGGTTCATATAACTCTGAGGTGTCTACTAAAACAACCTATACAAGTCAAAAATGGATTAATTTTAGTCAAACACCCAAAAATAGATTTATTGATTTTGGCAATTAAACCCAGGTCTTTTTTAACCAATGAACACATCTTTTTGAACACTTAATTTAAATTTTTAGCATAGATTTCTTTATTTATTGTTGCAAATACATTTGGTATTATGTTCTATATTACAATGTACAAGCTCAGAAAGTAGTTCATTGATTTTAGCAGCTAATAATATTTTTAGTGCACAATGCTCGCAGCCTTCTAATTTTTAATTTTTTATGTTGGCACCTCTGCATGTTGACATACAAACAGATCACAACAGTATTTATATATTCAGTTTGTCATCATTTACATAAATAAAACTGATATTTTATTTCTCCATCATTTCATTGTCTGACTTAGTATCTTGTACCTTTTATTTTCAGGATTTTCTAGGTAAATCAGACCCTTACATAGAGATATCTAAATTGTCACAAGATGGCGCTTGGCAAGTGGTGCACAGAACAGAGGTAAACCAAAAATTTATAATTGCTTGTTATATTTACAGGCTGTTAAAACCAAATCATTTAAGTTATACAGTACACACTGAAAATAAGTTTCTGTTTGTTTGTTTGTTTAAATGGTGTTCTATGACACAATCAACAAATTTTTCTGCCATATGGTGGCAGCCAGTTTTTAATGAGAACCCGGTCTGTATCTGAGAAGAGAGCATTGGCTTTCCACAAGGAAACTGGCAAAATTTCTCATAAAAATAGAAATAGAGCTTTAGCACTTAAGAAGTTTTCCTTATATAAACTATGTAAAAAGTTAGCAATAGATAACCAATCAGAATCCAGTCGTTAATTTTTTATCTAAAATAGAATTTGTTTATTTGACATGATCTTAACTCTTCTTTGTTATGTTTATTTCAGGTAATCAAGAACACACTGAATCCGACATGGCGACCTTTTAATTTACCACTTAACACCATGTGTAGTGGAGATAAATCTCGGCAAATCAAAGTGAGTTTGTTATGTATGTGATATAAGAAATTCTGATATTATTTTTAAAGTGAAATCTACATTTAAGAAATATTGGTATATCTTTCTAGGTGAAATCAGCAGTTACCAAATACTAATATACATACCTAAGTGAACCCCATATTTTTAGGTCACCTGAGTAATTCAGGTGACTTATTGCTATTCACTGTATTAGAACATGTATTTGTCCATCAATAAAAACTGCAGGACATTTGTAACTTCTCTTTTTATACATTCAGAACAATCATCTTCAAATTCGGTATGTAGCATCTGTAGGGCAGGGGTCACTTGGGGGTTGTCAGTAGATACATGTACGACACAGACTCTGGTGATTGACAATGTCCTTCCAGTATTTTGTAATCTGTGCAGTATGAAACTATTCATCTTCACCTTCAGTGTAGTATTCAAGTCATTAGCATGACCACTCCAGTGTGCAAGGGTGTGTCAAGGGAGATAATCAAAAATTAAATGTGAGCATACTCTAAAGAGACTTATTTTTCAACTCTCTGCATTAAATTTTCAGTCTTCCTTTGTTTTCAATTTTGGTGCCAGAGCTTCAAATATGTAATTATTAGAGATTATCTCTTATTCTCATTCCATGATGTAGTGTAGAAGTGCTTTTTTCATCCCGTTGCCTACAGACCTACAATACTGGGTGTACACCTGTCTATATATCCATTTGTTTGTCTGTCTATCACATTAAGAGTGTTATGCCAGGGATGTGATATAATTACTTTTTTATATAAATCATGATGAACTTTTTAAAATTTCAGTGTTCATGTACAACCCCTCCTAAAAAAACAAAAAAGAAACAAAAACTATAGCAGTTGTTGGCAGGTTGGAGAGTTATGACCTCTTAAGGTCAAGTCTCTGTTTTTAAAAATTTATTTTGTAATCAACAAATATGCCCTGGTTATTTATATATGCAGCTATAAATTTAAACTTTTTACTAATGAAATACAGTTATAGAAGGATTACCTGTTTACAAAGGCCAGTTTTTAAGTCCCTTGACAGCATACTTCAATAAATCGAACCTGTGTATAAGGGTCACCTGCACATAAAGGTCAACATTTTCTGGTCCCTTGGGTGGCCCCTATATACAGGTTTCACTGTAGATAACCTGACTCTGCTCTGGAAGTCATCCACCAATCAAATTTACTTTTACAGTTTGATGTGTATGACTGGGACAGTGATGGATCGCATGATTTTATTGGTAGCTTTAACACCACAATCGCCGAGATGGAACCTGCATTAGGAGGTGCAAAAGAGGTATGTCAGACTTAGCTGTTGTATATACATTACTTTGTACATCACATGTTACAATAGTAACTTCTTGGAATTTGATTAGTTATATACAGGGCTGTACGTGGCTGATTGGTTAGAGCTTAACCCTTTTAACTATGAAGTATCTCCCCTCTGGACAGCTCAGGTTCGAGCCCCCCCCCCCCCCTCCCCCGAAGCCTAAGTTCATTTTGTGAGAAAGTTTGCCAGTTTACTTGCAGAAGACCGGTGGTCTCTTTCAAGTGTAACTGGGTTCTCTCCTCCACCATTAAAAACTGTCCGCCACAATATAACTGAAAAGTTGTTGAATGTGTAGCGTAAATCACTATTTAAAAATAAAGATACAAACAAAACAAAAGTTACATACATGCTGTTTAATCAGTCTATTAGTACCTAGATCTATTATCTCTTGACAATTGGGACTATACCTGGCAATGGGCATTAATTTGTATATTTTCCTGTGTGACTCAACACTAATCTTAAGAGTTATTTCCCGTTTGCTAGATAGCGTTTTCATAACTACAAACATGGCTACTGGGTGGAATGCTGTGGGCCAAGCTGACATTTCCGAGACATCATCTAGATTTGGTCATGTAGGTGTTAATAACTTTGTATTTCTTCAAGTGTAAAGCAAAAGTTTGACACATGTACTAATTCTATTATGGCCCTTTGCTGTGTGAAATGTTCTCCTGCAGAAATAAAAACCATTTGTGTTTTGCTGCAATATATACATGTATATCGCTCAACAGTCATCTTAATTAGGAGACCGCCTTGCATTTAAAACCATAAATATTCAGTCTTTTGAAAACTTCTTACTACGGTAAATATTAAAAAATGTCCGGAATTTTACATTGGAGACCACCTCGATATTCAGACCAAGTAAATTGAGTCAGGTAGGTGGCAAACTTTTCCATTATGAGGTCACAGTTAAATGGCCCTTCGAACACTGTGATTATGACATCAGAATCAAATGAAGTAAAAACAAGCACATGGACAGTCATGTGTCAGACACTTGGCGATAGGTCAGTAGCAGTGTTCCACTGTATATACATGTATACCTCTTTCTGTGACTTTGTACAACTTCCCTTCACATGTCCTCATATATTCCTAGTTGGTGTGGATAATCTATTAATGCATGAGACTGAGAGGGTATATTATTTATTGTACTGATCTAAGGCTGTCTGTCGTCATACCCTAGTCGTGGTTTTGGTAAGGTGCATTACATCAAAGCATTCTCTGATCTTCCAAACCAGAACAGTACATGTGCATATTTTTTCATTCAATACTAATAGGTAAAAAATTCTGTAACTTATCTTCCCCTGAAGAAGCAATGGAATCTTCTTCGCACCAATTACGTGAGCCAGTTCAACTATGTCTCTGGGGGTGAATTACTTGATTTATTTTGATTTTTATTTGTTGGTTTGTTTGTTCATAGTGCTGCTGCTGCCTCTATATGCAGATGTCTTCATTTATACACAAAGTACCACAAATTTTTACCTGTGCTATGTACTGATGCAATCTAATTAAAAACCAATCCCTAATCACTCCTGTTTTCTGATATGTTGCGTATAGGATCTAACACGATCCGCTGTGGGGTAATATACGGATGACCCTGTAGGTTTGTCATTTTCGACAGGTGAAAAAGCGACTTACACACACAATCTTGTAAGCAATCTAATGACAAAGAGATGTAAACATTTTTAACATCATAAACAACACAAAAAAGTACAGAGTTGTTTTCATAACGTTGGATAGGTTTGAATCATCAAATATATTCCGATGAACTTTTGCGGACTGACGTTTTTGTTTTTTTTATAAAATAAATTACATCTCTAAATGCCATTCAATTTTGTAAGTTGCATTTTCATTGGTCGAATATTATACATCTACGAGAGGTCAACCACATGTGACCCCATAGTACATACGCGATGTATCAGAAAACAGGAGCACTAAGAAATTGGTATTTGATTAGATTAGTACTGCTGCAAATGCAGTTAATGTGCCACCTGTCATGTCAAGGGACCATAGTTTTATCTGTCACACCTGTTATAATTCAATTTAAACTTGTCCTGTTTGTAAACATGTGCCAATTTACTTTGGTAACAGAAGATCTATAATCTGTTGAATGTCTTAAGGGTAGATAACTCTCCATGCAGAAAAGGTAGTCAAAGCCAGATAAGACAATACTTCAGTGACTTTGTGACTTTTGAAAATAATTTTGTTACATAAGAAATGATGGTAGTTATTGTACATATTGAAGAATAGAAATGAAATTCCAGGAGTGTTGTATGTCAGTATAAATATTTATTGGCCTAAAAATCTGCATGTAACTTGAACATAACTGTATACATAAGCACATACTCATGGGGTAAACTTGAACATATATAAATATACAGTGAACCTGCTTTACAACAACATTCGTTATAACGGAATATTCGGTATCTGACAAGAATTGCTCGGGAACAAACGTACATGTACACAAAAAGTACTCTTTACAACGGAGTATTTGGTATCCGACTCCGACATTAGATTCCGGGTACAAATAAACAAAACTCAGTGTAAATAAACTCTTTACAACGACATAAAATAGGACCCACCAGCTGATCTGGCTATTGTTTTCTTCACGGTTGAGTTCACAGGTAAAATTAATTGCCAATAAAACAATTACACCTCAATTGTTTGCTAATCTCCCCTGATAGGTGATGGCCTAGGTGTCAACAATTAGCGCTTGAATTACCCTTACCTGTACGTCCGTAGGCCTAATATTTATAAACCATCAGTAGGTTTTGTTTTCACTGAACCGACAGGAAGTGAAATACAAGCTGGGTACAAATTAAAAAAATAAGATTGATAAATTAAGAATAAAAAATACACATAGATGACAAGTTCCGTTAGGCTACATGTTCGTTCCGATGTGGTTACAATGGCGGATCTTTAAATTATTTCAGTGCTTGCGATAGCAGTAGACATTTTACTAAAACTTTATTTATGAAAAACATTTTTAAGAGAATTATATCAGCAATCTCTGCATTTTTTTATTTTAGCAATAAAGTGTCTAAATCGGAATCTAGAGATATACTATTACATTCGGGCATTTTGTACATGATCATGCATTTTACGAAATCACCGATTTATGACCAATTTAATAAAAAAAAAAATTGTGCATCGATGTTAACAAGATTAACTTGCATAAATTTTATTTATATATTTTCATAGAGATTTTAATATTGTTTTAAGTTTATTTTTGTACAAATATATGCGTAAATGATACTCAAGGGAGCTACCTATGAAATGCCCAACACATCAAATTCATTACAGTGACAAATTTGATATAACATCATTCCTACATGGGAACAAACATGGTCGTTGTAAAGAGGGTTCACTGTATATATATGTATATGGAGCATACAAAAATAGCATAGAAATACTGTTCTACATGTACAAATCTTTACATGGTCATATAATGTCCAGTATAAATTCTTTAAAACAACAGAATTCATTATTTAGATCCTTGGTATATTTATCTTCCTGAATGTCCAGTAACAAAAAAAGCACCAGTTGAAAGCCATTGGCTCATCATGTTAAAAGTTTGTCTTTTGTTCACTTTACATGGCAATGACTAGTTAAAGTAAATAAAATAGTTCTTCAGTTCTTCAACGATTTCTTCACCTTTTGGGTTTCTGACCAATCATATCACATGTAAGATAATTCTGTATGTCTCCATGACAACCATTTTATAACAATGGCTGTTGCTGTCCATCAAGTTCAAAATATAAAAAAGTTCATAAGTTATGCTCACTTTTCTTTTTTTTTTTTTTTTTTACTTTATTTTTTTTTCTTGTGAGTATAATGTCCGTAATGTTTTTTTTTTGGTACATTTACATTGTAAGAATTCTTAATTGAAATAAAGACATTAAATTATCCGCAAAGTGGTTTCATGGCGATCATGTTTTCAGCACAGGTCAGAGGTAATTGGACCACTTTGAGCAATGCTTCACAAACACCTTTAATTGGTTCTATACAGGCACAGAATGGCAACAGAAGAATGTATAACCAGGCAATGAAAAATGCTATTGGCCACGCTAAAAACCACAAAATTAGAAACCATAAGATGGCCCACAGAATGCCCGGGCAGAGGTCGCCTCCTCTTCCGCTTCCTTCCCCTGATCCTTCACCTAATCCCATGATGTATTGATTTGATAATCAGTAAACTCTTAATGACCTTTAGAGGGTCTACAGGGTCTGCAAATGATTGGTTATTGTGTATTTTGTCAACCTGAAATGGAAAAAAATATATTTGCATTATTTTCATTTGCTCATTTTAAATGTCAATTTCTTTTTGGTAGAAACTTTATCACTATTGAAGGAACATGAAATCATAAAGTTATAAAATTTTATGAACTGAACATACATGTTATGTTTGTTTCTTGTATAACTTGTCAAAATTTTACCAGCAGTATATGAGTCATGCATGACTGATCATATATATATATTTAAAGAAGACAAGATCTCCTTTTATGAGCTAGTTTACAGATACCTGTAAAACACCCCAGTTTCATCAACAGATGAAATCTGTATGTGCAGTGAAATGGAATAACATATGTTGTATGTAGGGTCGGAAAATTGAAGTCCAGGAAAGTAAAACTCAACCACTTAAAATCACAGTTGGACTGGACTGTGCCATTGGCATGAAGTAGAATCCATTGCTTTTCAGGGATTAGTTGATTCATAGAAATACACCAAATTTTATTCATACAACATTATGATATATAAAGTGAACATTCACATGTAAAGCAATTTTTCATAAATGAAGCATGACATCAAAAGATTAATAAATGTACGACTCATACTTTGAATGTACAGTAAAACCTGCTTTAGCAACCACCTGTGTATAAAGACCCCCTGGTCACAAATATTTTTGCTTTACCCAATAGTACCATCTGTGAACAAATCAACCTCTATATAAAGACCACCTACCTATAAAGACTGGTTTTGTTGTGTCCCTAAGAGGGTCTTCATATACAAGTTTCACTATATGTTTGTATGTAAATACAACATGATACAATATGTAAATGTGTATATGTATTTTAACACCTGTTGTATCCCTGAAACAAGATATTACACTTTATTGTACAGGTACATGTACCTGTACTATCCTAGCCTTAGCCTTAATGTGCAACGACTACTCTAGCACTGTAAACACTTTGTTATTATCTCACATCACATGCTTCACCCATTATAGTACCGTTCAACACCACAAATGTCAACAGCTTTAATCTATCAGACGACATACATATTATCTCACACCACACGCTTCACCATTATAGTACGGTACAACACCACAAATATTAACAGCTTTAATCTATCAGACGACATACATGTACAATGTACATATACAGGGTCAGAAAAAAAAAATGATAACTACTTGTGACTACTCACTTAAGTTTGTCCCAATTTTTTATAAACTATAATTATGGAACCATCATGAGACTTCTCATTCTTTGATTTCTCAGATACAACTTTTGTATACGACTTTTGAAATCAAAATGGCTGTAAAGGATTTTGAAATTGCTGTGTTAATGTAAAGTTACAGAGGCTACAATGAAAGATTTTATAGATCTGTCTAAAAGAAAGACTACTTGTCATTGGTTATGAGTACCCACACTTAACTGCTCATTCCCATGCAATTTTCACTCGTCCAGGACGAGTGGACATGTACATTTTTTCTCACTCTGCATAGAACTTGCACACAAATGTAACTTGCATTAAAGGTCACTTGCCTATAAAGGTCATTCACATGTGTGAGGCCTTTATTCCAGAATAATTTTACACCATGTTACAATGTATATGATTATGTTTAACATTGAAATCTATCAAGATCACTGGTGTTGGTACAGTGATAGAGCAAGACTCATCTACCTTCCCCTATACAACAATGGACTCTACCTATATTGAAGACAATGGTCAGTCCAATTGTGTAGTTTGGGGATCAGCACATTGAATTCCAGTTAATATTCATAGTTTGCAATGAGCACAACTGTGCTGGGAAGCTGTTGCCATACCTGTAGCTGCCTCTGTCTGCAGACTGAATCTTTGTGACTAATAAAGTTGATTAGAGATTTAATTTATATGTAACTGTACAATGTGCTCTCTCTCTCTCTCTCTCTCTCTCTCTCTCTCTCTCTCTCTCTCTCTCTCTCTCTCTCTCTCTCTCTCTCTCTCTCTCTCTCTCTCTCTCTTATGGATAAACATAAAGTCCACTTTGAACAAACACTTTATATTCTGTATTTAAAAAATCTGAAAAATTCATTATTTAAAAATCTTTAATATTTATGCAACATTAATATGATGCTTATACAGTTTCAAAGAAAAATTTATCATGAGAGAAGTGATAAGTAATTGACCACACTTTGTAGCAATAGTATTTGTCACTTGGATGTCAATTTTCTTGTTAAATCTAGGGTAAGTATGTACATTATGGGATGGAATCTGATACAGTATGACAGGTGTAGGTCATTGTGTAGGTCAAACTGTAGGGCACAATGTCTGTCTATGCATAATTTTAACATGAGTATGGATTTAGATCTATTCAGAACAATTTTTTTTTCTTACAATGAAATTGGAAGATGAGGACTTAACATTTAGAAAATGAAAGTCTTCTCAGGTACCCTATATAAAACATTGTCAAACTTGAGTTGGCTCCAGGAATTTAGAATGGGATAGATAAACATTAGCCACAGATGTATTTGGAATAGCGTTTTACGCCACACTCAACATTTTTTTCAGTCATATGGTGGCAGCCAATTTTTAATTGTGGAGGAGAGAACTGGTTATCTCTCTAACAATAATCGTCTTAGATCCCAGTAAGGCTAGAACCTGCACTGACCAGAAGTGAGAGACTTCATTGTTCAAAGTGTGATGCTCTGACCACTCGGCCACGGAGGTCTCAGGACAGATTTACGACATGAGTGAAACCAGTAATATTAGAAAGTAAAAAAAGGAGAAAGGGATCAGGCCCTAAAATTACAAATACTAATAAATACATCCTTTAATCAAAACTTGTCATAGCTGACATTGGCACAGTCAGGATTGAGTGTTCATTTCACAGTTGGGATGTCCTGTGAGAGTTAACTCACAGTAGTGGGTTATACGTGACATTGATTTGAAATTTAAGTCATACGTGGGACTTTTGAATTAAACTTGAAAGTGAGGACCTATTCCATGTCAGGCATGGTACATTAAAAAAAAATCTTCATTTCTTTGATATAAGTCCATGATGTAAGTCAAATGTGGTGGCACTTTGACAAAAAAAAATTGGAAATAAAACAACCAAAAATCAAATACTGAAAAATTATCGTCAATGATATTACATTGTACATCGCGACTCACAAGTGTTCCGTGTATCATCATTTGTTCATGGACAATTTAACATCTATGTATAATAAGTGGGTGTTTTTCAATGTCGATAATATACGAGTATTGAGAGTTATCACAACTATTATAATACATGTAGCTTTTATTGATATAGCTCTGCGCACTACAGGAATGTCAGAATTTGAATGCTAATGTTTATTCTGTATTGTGTTCATTTTTGTATAACTCACTGCTGTTTCTGTTTATCAAAGATTGACCACACCCATTTATGTGGTTTGATTATTACATAGATCTGTATACCTTGTTTGCACAAAGTGAAGTTTAAATGACAAAACCTGGTATCATTTTATTGATTATTCTGATTACTGGTATTTGTTTAAAGGCTGATGTTATGTTTGGGGTATGATAAAAAAAAAATTGAAATATATTGGATTAGAGAGAAGTTATATCAAAGAACACTGAATGTGGCCACCTATTCTCGCACCCAATAAAGTACAGGTGAAACTTGTATATAAAGACCTCCTTAGGGACACAAAAAAACCTGTCTTTATAGGGAGGTGGTCTTTATATAGAGGTTGATTTGTACACAAGTGGTACTATTGGGGACAACAAAAAACAGTCTTTGTAACCACATGGTCTTTATACACAGGTGGTCGCTAAAGTAGGTTTTACTGCACATGTGTACCATGCTCGATTCCATATAGATCCGTTATATCCTCATTCAGGGAAATTCATTTTACCACGAAGGTTCAATTTCAATAAGCTTGATAAGATCATTGACAACGTATGGTACTGGACAAGCTGGGCTCCGAGTTTGTTTGTACATGTAACAGATTGTAGTTTAGGATTGAAGTGAAATAGACACTCCTGTTTTGTTTACAGTAATTGGGTGTGATTTATTACCACTCCAAATGCATCTTATTCCGGAGCAAGGTATGGGAATTAATATATGCGTCCAAACACTTTTTATTAATTTTTTTTTAGAAAAGAAAAACATGTACATGTAGTATGAAAGTAGATTGAGATATAGATCATAGATATATAATTGTCTTTGCCTTGGTACCGGTAACCCTTTCAACACTGCAGACCACAATAGACTGGTTCAAGACTATAAAAAAGAACATACCACTTAGATTCCTGGGGGTGAAAAGGTTAAGAGTGTAAGACCAATGAGTGTTTATGTAGGGCCAAAATGAAGTACATATGTATACTTAGATCGCTAAATAACAATGGCCAATGTTTTTTGATAAGATGAATGCTCAGAAGAAGGTTTATCAAATATTTATTTTAATTAGTTTTCAAATCTGAAGTAGTAGTAAGAGTTGTATCGATTTGTAATTTCATTAATAAGAACTCAGATTTGAAGTAGTATGTGTAAAAAGAAATTCAGAACTCATTTGACGGAGAAATGTGTGATGAACAAACAGTACGTTCAGAACTAGTGTAATAATCCTTTCTATTATTCTGATATAGTCAACATTCAGGATTACTGTTATCACAATTATGTAGATTTTAACAAGTGTCTTAATAGGGTGAACAAGTTAATCAAATCTATGCACTTGATTTTTTAAACATGTATTTATTTAAGATCTTACCATTTAAGTTTTGTTAAGAATATAAATCATTTATAAGTAAATTTCAAACAAACTACACGTACTTCAATATGCTCATAAAAATTCTCTCTAAAGATCCAGCATGGATTGAATCATGGATTTTGTTTTCCTGCTACACATTGCAGTGTAATTACAGTAAATCCTGTCTTGTGAGACCACTGCCATGAAAGACCTGCTGTACATTGCAGTGTAATTACAGTAAATCCTGTCTTGTGAGACCACTGCCATGAAAGACCACTCGCCTGTGAGGTCACATTCTGAAAACCATGTGGTTAATTAATCCTTTAATAAAACATAAAAAAAATAAATCATTTGAGAGTCCATGATCTTGACAGACCACATTTTAGTGGCAGAATGGGTGGTCTTTCAAGACAGGTTCCACATACAATAAAACCTGCTATAGCAGCCACCTCTATATAAGGATTACCTGTTCATAAAGGCCAGTTTTTTCAAGTCCCTTGACTGCATACTTCAACTAAATTGAACCTGTATATAAGGATCACCTGCACATAAAGGTCAATATTTTCTGGTTCTTTGGGTGGCCCCTATATACAGGTTTCACTGTATATAGATCTTCCAAACCAGATGACATTTTGCTCATGATATTGTTTGTTTTCATGTTGTTTTATATCCCATTAAGAACTTTCACCCACATGTAAAATGTCAAGTGTCGTAAATTTTATTATGCACTTATTCTAATATAGTGTACATGTACAGTGCCAACTCTGAAACATGGACCTGGGTTTTTAACCGTTTCAACCCTACAGATCATAGTAGACTAGTCTTAGACAATTGAAAAGAGCATACCATTTAGATTCTTTGGGGTGGAAGTCTTTAAAAGTATGTAAGTCTCAATTCAGATATGATTTTGGATATTCACACCTTAGCAATATTTTTGGAGCATTGACAGGTGACAGAAAGATTCTGTATAGGTACGAGTATGTCAGCCTGATTTCATTATTAGCAAATATTGGATTTGCAAATTGTAACACAGAAGATAAGGGGTCTTTACAGCCGAGTGGTGAAAGCATCTGAATCTCTTAACCCTCAAGTCACTCTTGTCTTGTCAGTCAGTGTTAACTCATTCACCCCTAAAGACACATTTGGACTGGTTTAAGTCATTGATGTATAGAAGAGTCCATTGTTTTTTCAGGGGTTGATGAGTTAAACCTTGAACAAAACCTCAGCTGATTATCAGTATACAGTGATGTTTGCCAGTTTATGTGTTACTTGGGTGTGGGGTGGGGCAGGGGGCAGGGTCCCTCAAACACTATGTAGTTTTTCCCCACCATTAAAAACTAACTGCCACTTTACAATTGAAAAATTGTTGAGTGTTGCATAAACCTTGGGTATAAAATATATTGTACAGGAACGAAGTTCAAAAGTAGATTCAACTTCATGTCAGCGAGTAAATCATCTTATAAAACAATTATGAAACCAAGAGAGAGACTTACTAAAACATAGATATTTTTTATAGCAAATACTCACACAAGTATGGATTTGTGTACAATACAAGCAAGTGTTAAACACATTTCTTTTACAAATTACAATAACAACCTAGAATATGTATAGTATCAACAACATCAGTAATTTCATGGACATTTCTTGAAACTGTCATATTCTGTTTATATTGAATTGATCTGCTCAAATGCCAGAGCTCAAACTAACTCCAGTGATAGAATGACATTAAGTGTGTAGTGATTTGGGAGAAAACCTAATTCCAGTGACCTTGGTCAGATAAAACCATTGGCTCTTTACAAGTATAAAACCATCAAAAATTTTCACTCAAAACTTGCATACATGTATATAATTGTACAATGAACTCTAATAAAACAAAATTGAATGCAATTAGATGAACATTGATAAAAGTGACATTATCACTTAAGTGTAGGCATTCAGTTATAATTGTTGAGAAATTTCACATACATTTAATACATGATTTGAAATTGACTAAATAATGTAGGGAAATAGATTCCGTTTCAATGAAAATCATTTATAGTTTGTATGACGTTTGTAAAAACTTATACTATAAATGTCACACCATATGTGTCACCATGGCAGCAAAAGTACAGGTAAATATTTTGTATTGAACAGGTATTGAATTCGACCAAATTTAACGGTATATGGAAATAATAGGATGAAAGGCGTAGGATATTAATGGAAGAATGCTTAAACTACAAAAGGCTTTAGAAAACTTGTACAAATTTCAAGTGTCGCAATGAATTGCTTATCTCTGACTCCGTGCATGAACATTTTAAAGTACAATGGTACCCAGCCATACTATTTTAAGTGTGAACGCCATACCATAAGCACAACCCAGACGATACTATGCTCGTACATTTTTAAAAAGAATCTATAAAAAAAGCAAATTATAATAATTCCTCTAATGAAATGATTATATCAGTGACTCCATGCGTGAGCATGGTATGATACCTACATGTAGTTGTAATTAGTGGGGGTAGAGCAATGCCATGCTTATACAGTCTTTATGCTTTTGACCGAGTCATAGAGTCTTGAACCTAAATGTATATGTACTTAGCAAAGAGTTTACGCAATATATGTCAAAATTGACACTTGAATAATAATTGCATGGATGATTGTTTTCAAATAATGTAAGGTAAATAACAGTTGTACAATACATATAAAATTATTGCTGCATGTACGAAAACAAACAATTACATATACGTTTATCATTTTTGATAGCAAAATTTGGGGCATTTAGTGTTTAAAATTTTGTTTGAAATAAACTGCATGCAAAATTTAAGTGTACATAAAGTTGAAAAACAACCAATATCGTCATCCTAAATCTGTGCATGTACTATCTTGAAATGCATCATATTAATTACTGTGGTAATTTCAAATCATTGGTGAAGTTAGGGTTGAACTTGGCCGAAATTCTGTCCTGATTTTAAGTTACTTTTTCTTTTTTTTTCTTTTTTTTTTGTTGGTAAAATCAGGCAGAATTTTGGCCAAGAGTTGAACACAAAATTTTAATTTTAATACTCATTCAATGTTCTAACTAACTTCTCATCTTAAAATAGTTAAATATTTATTTCAGCCATGACAATGGTTCAATATTTCTATAACTACAACAATACAGATTGATTGATGTTGATGACGATATTAAGAGAAAAACCATACAACAAAAAGTTACAGCATCAGAAGTAGAACTCTGAAGTACATTTTTTAAATTTCTGGATATATTTGAATTGTACATATACCAAAATAATCTAGTATTTGATATATGTTTGATATATATCTTAAATTTTGACTGTAGTCATAAATTTCAACAATGTATGCTTACCTTTAGTATACTATCAACATCAGTCGAGTAATTAAATTTAGATTCCGATATCTGATTTGTCTCTAAATCACACAAAATGTATCGCACAGTATCATGAACAGAAATATTGTTTTACCTGTGTCTAAGTTTACGTGGGTCTCTAAGGAGATGGCCAGGTAAATTTCTCCCTGTCGTTTACCTAAGGTAATTCTAATACTTGAGATGCATGTAAACACTCCGCACACACCCTAGCTAAACTGATGTCTACCTATAGGTATCATATGAACTACAGAGGTATATGGATGACCTGGTTTCAGTAACGTAATTTAAAGTGTGTAAATTAATTCTTCAAATACTTGGCTATAGAGTCAATAGTGTTGGAAAACTGGTAGTAAAGATGATTGTTGATATTTATACGTAAAAATCTTTATCAGTTGTTCTGGATGGTTTGCTATTTACAATGTGTGATGTTATTCATGTTCGTACAACCAAGGTGTAGGTCACATGGTCACGTATATATATATTTACTCAAACTAATAAAAACTGCAAATAATAAGAATAGCAACAACTCTAACGAGGATTTTCCAAGGCCGTTTTCAGGGTCAGGTTACAGGACCCATTCCCAGTGCAAAAATGGGTTGTATTTTCCCCAAAGTATGCAAAAATCCCAAATTTAGAATATCAAAATAAGGAATGAATTATTTTCAAACAAATGTCTCAAATAAGTTTTTAGGTCACCTGACATCTTCAAAGTTTCTGAATGAAAATAGAATCTGTAAATAAACGGTCCACTAGGAGACGCTTGAATAACAGGCTAAAGTTGTATACAAATGGCTTAAATAACTCAAAACCGATTGCCTTTTTGTATACAAAGATGTATAAGAAAGTTGTTAGGAATTATTTAAGGATCATTTTGACAAAGTTTCAAGGTCATGGGGTCAAAGGTCAAGGTCACAGACACCTAAGTAAACAGAAAGTAACAGTTTTTTGTCAAACTTTAGACATTTTCGACTTCTTCCCAAGAACCAGTGGACTAATTTTAACCAAACGTGACAGGAAATTTTCTCAGGTGACCATTGAGGCACACTGGGCCTCTTGTTCTGTGTTAGTTAGAATGTCATATATTGCCCCAATTTTTAGGACCCTGGACCCAGAATATAGGAGGCAGAAAAATTCCTGCTATTATATATTATAACCAACACATACCCTAGCCTATCCTCTCTTCTTAAGATTTTAAACTTTTCATGAGTTTATCCCTTACCCCTAAATTCCAATTATTCCATGAATACCCCTATCCTTTATCCCTAAATTCCCATTATTCCATGACTAGCCCCTATATATTGTACTCATACAGTGTACAATGGAACCCATGTAGAGAGACAACTCCATCTGCCATTGAAATGTGGTCCCGCAAGACATTGGTTTCTCCTCAGAAATCATTTAACCCATTCACCCCTAAAGACACATTTGGACTGGTCCAAGTCATTGATTTACCAAAGAGTCAATTGTTTTTCAGGGGATAATGAGTTGAAGAATAATTTAATATTGTTTTGTTTTTTTTTTTATTAATATGGTAATTCAAAACTGGTTTCAATCAGTACTACTTTATGACAGGTTCTATGGAAAAATAAAATTCTAAGTTTTCCGTCATCCTCGCAACAGTTGAATAACCTCAGTACCATTATATTCAAACCACCAGAATTTGTTGTAAGATTTTTACATTCTAACAAACGAGTTCTCTGTACCATTAAATTCAAACCACCAGAATTTGTTGTAAGATTTTTACATTTTAACAAACGAGTTCTCTGTACCATTAAATTCAAACCACCAGAATTTGTTGTAAGATTTTTACATTCTAACAAATGAGTTCTCTGTACCATTAAATTCAAACCACCAGAATTTGTTGTAAGATTTTTACATTCTAACAAATGAGTTCTCTGTACCATTAAATTCAAACCACCAGAATTTGTTGTAAGATTTTTACATTCTAACAACTGAGTTAAATCAGCTTATATAAATGTTATGATATTGGCATAAGAGGGTCCTTACTGTGGAAGGTAACTGGATTAATAGAAGAAAACCCCTTTGTTCAACCTGGGGATTTTTAAACCATCTCACATACTACCCTGTCCAGTCTCTGGATTGAACCTCGGTCAGATAGGTGAGGAGTGTGTGAACTAACCACTACGTTACCCAAACATGATGAAATTCTGGATTTCCAGATAATTACATTAATGTTGCATTCTAATTCATTAATCCCTGAAATCACATTTAGACTAACCCATTTATATTGATGGGAAAAGTCCACTGTCAGAATTCAGTGGTGTATGAGTAAAAAAAAACAAATTTTACAATAATTGTATGTGCAATAATAACTCAATTATCCCTATTTGAGGAAAGTGAACCATACTATTAATTGATATTGGCCAGTCTAAATTTGTTATTAGGGGTTGATAAGTGAGGCTGCTGATTTAACCAGGCATACATCATAGGATGTGTGTGTTCAACTATTTTGTTTAAGCTTATTCTGAAAACCACCTAGCCACATGTATATATAGTGAAACCTGTATATAAAGACCCCCTTAGGGACACAACAAAACCAGACTATAGGGAGGTGGCCTTTATATAGAAGTTGATTTGTACCCAAATGGTACTATTGGGGACAGCCAAAAAAAAAAAAAACGGTCTTTATGATCAGGTGGTCTTTATACACAGGTGGTCGCTAAAGAAGGTTTTACTGTATAATCTTTGCAAAGAAACTTCTAGTTAGATACTACTTGTCTTGTGAAACCACATTTCAGTAAGCCTCTCAAGACAGGTTTCTCTGTATAGCCATGTTTAGTTTACCTTCTAACGAATTCCCAATATTGAACTTAGTTTGCAGATTTTTTTTCTGTTTTGAAATCATCTGTTGTCATTTAGATGCAGAAATGTAATCTATTTCACATGCCTGTTATTTTTGACGCACCACTGATAAAAAGGTATGTTGTTGCAGCCCTTGATAAAAAAAACCAATAGATATATACATGTACATGCATTTTAATATTTACATGTACATGAATATTTTTACATTTTATAGACTCTTTGAAGGATAAAATGACTCACCTGACAATCAAATGACAAAATCTATAAACCTCAGGTAGAATTATCTAGTTTATGAAGTCTTAATTCACACAGAAATCATTAAGTTAATTTTAAAGATGTAAACAGCTTGTAAGCTGGAGTGCTGTCAGATGATTAAGTGTGTTAACCTTCCTCCCCCACACCATATAATAGACTAATCCAGGACAATGAGGGTGGCAATATATCACATAGATTTAAGGGGATAACAGGTTATTTAAAACCATGCATGCTGAGCTAGCATATGTACACATTCTTTTAGATAACACTTTATCAGGTGGCCTGAATGTTTATATTTAACTTTTTATCTCCTGTCATTTAAACCATAAATATATTACATGTTTTGATTAATGAAATATGGCTGTTGCTGACTGTATCACCATAGAGATTTGATAATTAAAAATAAACATCAGTGACCTTATATCTTGGGAAATGTGGTTTTGTTTTCTAGAGTTGTATCCATCATCAGCAGGTATATAGTCGGTGTATCACATACAACACAGAGGACATATTGATTGCCTAAACATCTGACACTAAGTGAAGTGTAACAGCTTTTACAAAGTTAATACTGTGAAAAACACACACACACACACATATGCATAGATACATGCACATGTATATATGTGCACAGACACATGCATGCACACACAGATACATGCACACAACACTCGCACACATTTATACTCTCACTCACATATACACTCACACACACATCACTCACAAACACATGCACACAACACTCACATACACACACATGCACTCACAAACTCACTCAGACACATTGAATATATTATGTACACTATACATTTACATGTAGGTATATACATTGTACATGTATGTATACACATGTAGCTAGATTCAACAGTTTTCTACTAAATGACAACAAACCTAAGAATATTTTTATCTTTTGTCTTTAAGATGATTAAAATGCAACAGTTTTCTGTATATACATGAAATCATTTGATACGTGATATACATGCGCCTGAAATAATTACACGAAGAAGAATAGAATAGGATTATGGTACACACAGAGAGGGAATTATATCTAATCACCCAGTGGATGCTCAGTATTTGACTTATATAAGAAAAACATACCTTGAACTTATAGATAAGTACTTTCCCCAGACCCAGTGAAAATATAACTTCCCGAAATATAACTTCCCAAGATATAATTATGTCATCCTAACTCAAGAAAACAAGAACAGTAAACAAAAATAACTTGTTTATGCGGTTGAGTGACTTTTCCAGATAACGGAACAATCTACTCACATGACAGAACTTACAATCAAACCTGTAGGAAGTGAAAGTGATTATCTCGTACATTAATTGTCACATGTTGTTGTTTTGTACGCATTTGTTTTTGTTTGATAAGCGATGACTTAATAATTACCACAAAGAGTCATCAAAGGGACCGATGAAGGGATCTGTTATGTGTATTCAGTCATACAAACTTGTTTATAGCTAGGATCAAACAAATTAAAATGAGTGAACTACAGGTTCATAAAGAGGGCTGTCTTGCATACATATACCGTCACATGCATTATATATAGAACTTCAAATGTTCAATTTCCATTATTTTCACAATCTATATAACCATTTTTTTTTAATGTATCCTCTTATGGACACCAAAAGGCAGGGAAATTATTTTTGAAAACTATTGGGAGTTAAAAAATATATATATTTGAGCAGGGGTTCCCCATACTTAAGTAAACCTTATGATTAAGGGTTATATGCCAAAAAGTAACAAATGAATCCCTTAACCAACCATATAAAAGAATTTAAGCTTGGTGATTTTTGTAGTTCTCTTTTTGCTGCACATGTTCTTTTTGGATTCAAACTATGATAGTTTTCAAGTTTATACTTACTGCTAAGAATAGCCAATATAAAGAAAAATCTACTTCAAATAAGAAAAATTTCTCTTGAGGAACCATGTGACAACTTTGGAAATGTTGAATTTAGTATAAATCCTTATTTGCTGAACATTTTGACTTTCTTTCTCTTTTTCTTTATCTATTGTAATTTTCAAGATTTAATAAGTAGAAAAAGAAATAGCCAAAATAACGAAAAATCATTTTGAAAATAGCTAATGGATGATGAAAGCAAAGTGATTGCATTACTGTTTACCTGGAAATTTTCACTCCCGTTTAATTTTCGCCCTTAGATTAGAGGGCGAATTTAAAATGAAGGCAAATAACTGAAACATGGATATTCATGCCATCCAATAGATTGGTGATTCAGGGCAAATTTAATACATGGTGAATATAATTTTTTTTTTTCGCAAAAGGACGAAAATAACAAGAGATGAAAATATTCAAGTATACAGTAACTCAATGACGTGACCCTTTTGGTTATATGCATGAGCTAAAGAACAGTTATAAAGAGTTACAGATATTTCCTGGCCCAATAAGAATAGTAAAATAAAGAATAATTCAAAAAATAGAAAAGTTTAACTCATCTAGTGAAAGTATCCCTTTTACTTCATTTTTTGCAAAGGAAGATTATGATGCAGGAGGATATGATTTAACAATAGCTATGTGTATTATTCAGTCAATGATTAATTTTTCTGATGGACACACCCACTACATAAGTATTTTTCTGTAATCATTGTATATTATTCAGTCAATGATTAATTTTTCTGATGGACACACCCACTACATAAGTATTTTTCTATAATCATTGTATAATTGATTAAGCTAGCACAGATTATCTCTCTCTCTCTCTCTCTCTCTCTCTCTCTCTCTCTCTCTCTCTCTCTCTCTCTCTCTCTCATATACTGGTGAGTGATTCAGTCATCTGCAGAGAGCCTCTAGTTCAATTATTCCATTGCAGCAAAGTTGGTAAATTTTGGCATGCTTGGGTCAGTTTAGAATTGTAATGGATATACCACCCATCTAGTCATAATCAAGCTATTTGTTTACAGCAAACATCTTACCTACTGTTCCCAGTCTACACCTGGACTAAGTAATGGAGTATCCTCTGTCCTTATATGTGCTTGTGGTCACTTAGCCTTTGTTTTCCAACTGACCATGCAGAGTATTGGAAACTAGGTCAACTAGTTTGGCTGTAACTTGACCCAATTTATCAGTGAATATGATACTTTCTTCACTTGGCTGTGTTTAACAAAACCCTGGATTTCTATTTATAATTTGCTGGTGGTTACTAGCTGTATCTAAGTGTTCTTTATGTACACACACATTGGTGTGCATTTACATCAAGTGAAGAAAGAAAGCAGGGGATACTGTAGGCCTACTGCACTTCATATAAATCACAACTCCTGGCAAATATTGATACCATAAGCTAGAACTTAGTAACCATTATATACTAGCTAGGATAGAGAGTAACTTGTTTACAAAGGACAGAAAAGCAAACATTTGATGAACACTATCACAGTGTTGACAATATTAACTGATTTTATGATTTGGTTTTTAATTCTGGTCTTATGCAATGGACATTTTGTAAGCAAGCACTCTCTCTTGATGATTTTGAATATATATACATGTATATATATTTCAAAAATTGATTTAGGGCTGTCAAATTGTATATTACATGTATATTTCTCAAATTGGTTTAGGGCCCTTATTTAAGGTTCTAATGAAATTGTCAGTTAAATTAGATATATGGATTATCAGTGTTGAGTAATGGTCATTTTAATTTTTTCCAATATTTTCAGGGAAATACATAAACAATTTTAAGTACTTTAGAAGTGAAATAAATATTTACCCTGCAATGTATCTAGATCTATATGAGTATATTCAAAGCAATTACAACTGAAACTAACTGATGATTAAGCTGGACAGAATTTGAAAAAATAGCTGTATTTATCTTAAATTATCCTACTCCAAGATATAAATGCCTTAGATGCTCCATTATTACTATAAATGTGGATCTTTTGGGGTGGTTGGGATTTTAATGTCGGGCCTTTTTCTGTCAATTATGGGAAAATGCCATTGACGACACAATCGGGAATCTGTGTCAAATTGGGAAAAATTGTTCACACTCATGGAAATCTAAATGTAATGGAATTTTTTTTTAAAAAAATGCATTTCCCCTACATTAATTAATTTTTCATTATATGGTTGTACTGGCCTCAACACCAGATTTATCTGGAAGTTTTTTCTTCCACTTGGGAGGAAAAAAATGCATGTATTTTTGCATTGTGAATGAGGCCAAAATTTGGCCCCATGAAAACTATAGGAAAAGGCCTGAATGTTGCATGAATTTCAGCTCACCTCCATGAATTTTGCTATAATGCAATTGCTCCTGTGTCTGTTTCTTTGAGATTGGTCGAAGGTTTATACTTTTGCTCCTGCGTCAACATACTTGCATGGTGTATGATATATATACATGTGTATATGTCTTAAATGATTCTAAACACATCCCATGAACACATCCCATAATGCTCCTGATGCTGTATAATCATTGCATTTCTTGCAAAAATTGTCATGTTTTGGATTGTAGTCTATATTTAATGCTGTCAGTTAAACTCACCAACCCCTAAAAAACAATGGAGCTCTTCTGTAAGTCAATGACTTAGACCAGTCCAAATGTGAGGAGGGGAGGGTGTGAATGTAGGGGAATTATGAATGAGATTTCTCCATGTAATTTCATTTGCAAAACATTTCACCTGGGGGGGAGGAATAACAACAGATGAATGTTTGCTATATGAGGTGAATTATGTAATTTTAGATTTCTCCATGATTTTTTCATTTACAAAACATTTCACCTGGGGTGAGTATATCTGAATTTACAGAGAACTAACAGTATACATGTATTTATATGATATATAAATTGCGTATATTTATACAGTGAAACCTGTATATAGGGGTTGCACCCAAGGGATTAACACACTTATATTGTGTACTGATTTATGTGCAGGTGACCCTTATATAACAGGTCAATCCTTGTCTTATCCTTTGAAGTATGCAGTCAAGGGACTTGAAAAAAAGGTGGCAATTATTATGTAAAAACTTTCCCAACTTCAATCCTTATATACAAGGTGGCCACTATAGCAGGACTTTACTGTATATATATATATAAGGGATATTCATAAGTATAAATATATATATAATAAATATGTATATATATTTCTGATATATGATATATATTGAAAGTATTATATTTTATAACACAGTATATATGTACATATAGGTATGTAAATACAAATGGGTATTTGTATATATTATATATATATAATATGTTAAATATATATATACAAGTTATATATAAGTCATAATAGGTCACACAACTTTGGACAAACATGTAGGATTCAACTTCAGAGTTCTCTCATAGTGATTAAGTTTGTTGAATCTCTCTCATTTGTGTAGTTCACAAAAAATACCCCCATACAAAGATTTCTTTAAAATAAGGATGTACATATAAAACATTTTGCTTTGCTCTAATTTATGTACTGGTAATTTTGTATATCTTGGTACAGAACTGGTGGTCTCTTAAGCAAGGTACCCTTCAGACAAGGTCTCACTGTATTTTGGTTTTGTCTTCATGTCAATCATTTTTTTTTTTTTTGAATACAAAATATATCCATTATAATATCAATGTATCAACCCAAAAAAAAAATCAGGGAAAAAATTTATTTGAACAAATTGAAGTATCAGAATTCTGGGGTTGTTTATCTCACAGATTTTAAGGTAATTAAACAAACAATTTTTTCAGTTAAATCACAATACAATGAAATAACATAAGTTCTCGACATACCTGCAGAAGTGAAAATTCACTATTAAAACCACCTAACTGACTGACTTCTGATTAGTTGACTCTTTATCAGTAGTAGATGAAGAGATTTGCCGTAGCAGGCATTTTATATGTTACACAAAGATGTTGGTCATTTCATTTTTAGTTCACTCTAATAAAATTTGATGTTTATTTATATGTATGTGCTTAGCTCCCCTGTACTAGGAAGCAGATATCAGCTAATACCATAACATTTCTATAATCCATTTCTTTATTACCAATATTTTTATATTCTCATTGTAAGTTCCAAGGTCCTGTAGACCCAAGGGGCCCACTTTCATGTTTTGCCTGGTACAGCATGTATAGTGGAAATGAAAAAAATCAGATGCTGCAGAATTGATCATTGCTTGTATTAGTATCCGGCCTTATTCTGTAGAATATTATTCTTAGTATTTTAACAAGGAATGTGAATAAGCATATATATTATGTGTTTTTGTTTGTGTTTTTTTTTTCAGCTATTCAGACAGCCATCATTTTTAGAGTACATTTATGGAGGAATGCAGATTAATTTCACAGTAAGACTTACCTGGGGGAGATATTTTATCTTACTTTTTTTCTGTAGATTTTTATGTGAGGAAAATAGATAGTTTAGTCTGAAAGTTCTTGTAAAAGTTTTGGTGATACATGTACTTATATATATATATATATGTGAGGATATATATTTATATATAGTTATATATATATATATATATATATAATATATATATATATATATATATATATATATATATATATATATATATATAAATGATTAACTTTGTGTTTCTATGTGCCTGTGTATGTATGACATGCAGTCTTTTCTAAAATATACCTTAATATGAACATTGTCTCAAAATATTCTTATGCTAAATAAGACAATTTTTATGTCCCTAGAATTTACAATATTTTTATTCCATCTGTCCATTTGTCTGTGAAATAACTTGGAATTTCTATCCCCAAATTTCAGTCAAATTTGATGCTACATGTACATGATGTAGATACCACTAAAACAATGAGTTTGATGATGGCCAATAGAACATTTGCCAGAGTTATGGGACTTTAAAATCTGTATATATGTAATAAATCAAGTGGACATAGTGCATCTCGGGTACACCTTGTTTTCTGTTCATTTTTAAGTGCTAAGCACATTTCCTTTATGATAAATAATGACTAGTCATTGAAGGAATTTACAATGAGTATTACATAAAATTACAAAAATGTGAGAGTGAAAGTGCAGGAGCTACAACATACCAGATATTCATGAGTTGTGTTGTACGCCATTGTTTGCATACATTATACATCAGTCTACACTACAATGGAATTAATTATTCCTTACAGATGTACAATTTGCACACACACAAACACACATACAGTATTTAAATTCTGTGTATGTAGCACCTTTGTTTGAAGACAAAACTTAATTTTCTATAGAATTTTCTTCCTGTGGTAGGTGCACTCTGGACTATCTTCTGAAGATGTGTTGCCTTGCACATACCGGTAGATTATTTTGCAAGGGGAGATAATCAGGTAATATTTCAGAGTCCACCTTGCACTGTGAAATTGATTTCAGACTCCACCTTGGAAATTGATCTATAACACAGCTAAAGTCCATTATTCATTTCATGAGTTTTTCCTTGAATAAATAGAGACTAAGAGTTCTCTAGCACAGGTTAGCAATGTATTTGGAAATAAACATGAATGCTTGTAGATTTGATCCTTTATTTTAATCACAAATCGTCCAATTTCAGGTTGGTATTGATTTTACGGCTTCCAATGGTGATCCGAAATCTTCTTCGTCATTACACTACATCAATCCATATCAACCCAATGAGTATATGATGGCAATACGTGCTGTCGGAAATGTTTGCCAGGACTATGACACGTATGTTCTTATCTGTTGTCAACATGTATGTTCTTGTCTGTTGTCAATCAACTTGCATGTTCTTGTCTGTTGTCAACATTTATGTTTTTATCTGTTGTCAACATGTATGTTCTTGTCTGTTGTCAACATGTATTTCTTTTATCTGTTGTCAACATGCATGTTCTTGTCTGTTGTCAATCAACTTGCATGTTCTTGTCTGTTGTCAACATGTATTAATTTTATCTGTTGTCAACATGTATGTTCTTGTCTGTTGTCAACATGTATGTTCTTGTCTGTTGTCAACATGTATGTTCTTGTCTGTTGTCAACATGTATGTTTTTATCTGTTGTCAACATGTATGTTTTTATCTGTTGTCAACATGTATGTTATTGTATTGTCTGTTGTCAACATGTATGTTTTTATCTGTTGTCAACATGTATTTCTTATTCTTTCTGTTGTCAACATGTATATTTTATCTGTTGTCAACATGTATTTCTTAATCTTGTCTGTTGTCAACATGTATATTTTATCTGTTGTCAACATGTATTTCTTAATCTTGTCTGTTGTCAACATATATGATCTTATTGTTGTCAGTATGTATGTTGTTGTCTGTTGTTAACATGTATGTAATTTTGTTTTGATTTTTTTAACACAAGTAAATTTTTCCACATTATCTATAACATGCATAATCTATTACCCATGCAAAACACATACAGTAGAACTTCGATGAGTTGAAGTTCAATGGACCACCTGAAAAGGTTCGAAACATTGGGACTTCGACTCATGGATGGTAACTAAGAATCATACGGTTTTAGTTTCAAGGGTTCTATAAGGTGTATATGACGGGTTTGAAACTATTTAGACATGTATGGTCATTATGATTAATAATTAATGCTAAATTTAACTAAATGTTCATGAAATTAAAACATTCAGTGTTTATGAGGAGAAAAATCATTATGGGTCGATTTCATACACATGCAAATTTTGACTTCGAATTATATGTAGGAATTTTCGTTGTTTTTATAGAAAAGGCCCAAAAATTTATTCGAAACATCAAGAAATTTGACTCATAAAAATTCGACTTATAAAATGTTAATAAGTAGCGTTAAATAACAAAATTATTCGGGACTTTGTGAATAGTTCGAAACATCGAGAAAATTTGACTCATTGAAGTTCGACTCATCGAAGTTCTACTGTACCTTGTGTATTTAAAATAATTACAGAGATAAGTTGTTCCCAGCTCTTGGCTTTGGTGCTAAGATACCATCTTCTAGGGATGTTTCCATGGAGTTTGCGATCAACTTTAACCCACAGAATCCCTACTGTGCAGGCTAGTAGAAATTTTGTTTGTTTATTTGTTGTTTAACATCCTATGAAGACATCCTCTCTGATAGGGTGTAGTGACATAAGTTTTGACCTATGAACTTATTACACTGCTTATGATTTATGGTGTTGCAGAAACAGTTCTTCAACATCCTATGACATGGGACCTCAAATTTAAATCTCGTACAAAAGATACATGATTTTTATATACAGGGGGTGATGGGAATGGTGGGGGTATTGTCCATGGTTTGCACAAACATTGAAAAGTGCTTGAATATAGAGTTGGTCATTAAAAAGTGTTTAAAATAAAAAATTCCTTTGAAAAGTGCTTAAATTTGATGATAAATGCTTGAATTATTCTTCAGAGTACCTGAATACTATTTTATATTGTATTTCTTCATCACTAAAGAAAGATAACTCTTGAAAAAAAAATGAATAATAAGCTTGTTCATACAGAGTAAAGCATTTTTGTAATGTTGTACTGCTGGGACTCTTTAGCAGTATTTTGAAGACTACCATTGAAATATGAAAGAACTTTGTTGTTAGTGTTTTCCCACTTTGGGTTTGCTTGCAAGGTCTTTAAAGCTTAAACATACCCATTGAAAGTGCTTGAAAAGTGCTTAAATAACACTATGAAAAGTCCTTGAAAATTGTTTTTTATTAGCTTTATAAACCATGTTGTTTATTTGCAACAGTTTGGTTTTTGTCAAACAATTTCAGTTTCTTTATTCAAATTTAAATCAAATTTATTTTGTTTTATATCTTTAAAGAAAGGTATAAAAAGATTTTATTGCATTCAACATTCAGCAATATTTGCCAGAGTTATGGGACATTTTTTAATTTTTATGAATGACCTATTTCTGGGAGGAAACACATATCCCCCTTTTATTGAAATGTAGTTGTTTATTAACTGGACTAACGATAATGCTTCAATTTTCTGAATTTGTAGGTATTGATGGCGTATTGCAGGCTTACCAGAACTGTATAACAAAGATCAATCTGTATGGACCCACCAATGTGGCTCCAATAATTTACCATGTGGCTCGATTTGCAGAGGCTGCCCAGAAAGAGGAAGCAAACAAAGGAGCTGGTGTAAGACATAAATAGGGTTGTCACCTTCTTACAAAAGTCTCTGGGAAATATGGGATGTTTTTTTTTTTATTTTGGGGGGGTCAAGACTAGTGAATTTGAAAATTGGTCAGGGGAAACACTGATTGATATCATCATGTAATGTTAGAATTGATGTATGTTTTAGGTTTGTAAATGAAAAATTGTTTTATATATATATATTTTTTTTTTTTTTTTTTTTTTTTTTTTTTTTTTTTTTTTTGAGGGCGAAAGAGGAGATAGAGGCTGATGAAATAAAGTATTATTACAAGTTTTGGTTAGTGATAATTTCGGTTTGATCAGGGAAAAGTCACAGAAATTTGTACCTAGTTGGTGACAACCTTGATAAGTTATAAAAGTATCAAAGTATTTGTTATAAATAAATTGGTCCCACAGTAGAGACTGTAAATATACGGACATATCTGTTCCTTGAACTTGAATTTGAACTTTTGTTTCTCACCACACTCAACAATTTTTCAGTCTTTTTGGTGGCCAGATTTAGTGGTGAAGGAGAGAACCCAGTTACAATGTACATGTACCCAGAAAAAGACCACTGGCCTCCTGCAAGTAAATGTTCTCACAAAATCAGTCTAGGTTTCAGTGGGACTAGAACCCATGCTGACTAGAGGTCAGAGAGACTCCATGATTTAAAGTGTGATGCTCTAACTACATGTACTAGGAACTTTGTATGTCATCAGAAAATTGATCATCTATGACCTGTTGTCATATACAAATGTAGTCCGTTCTTACATCAAATCCCACATGACAGTTCTCCTACACTGACAATTGTATGTATGATGATACCGTGGAATCTCGTTATCTTTAAATTCATGGGACCGCCCATAGTACTTCATGATATTCGGAATTCGAAATAATAGAAATTTTGAATTAAAAAAATTTCTTTTCCTTTTGGACTGTAAAGAAATCTTCTCAAGCATTTACTTAATTTAAAAGTTGATAAAATTGATTATTAATTACTGTTTCACCTCAGAAGGAGTAAATTGTGTTGTGGAAGTAAACAGGTAATTTAAATACCTCAGACTAGAAATTTACTTGGACATAAGCGAAATTTTAATTGGAACCAACCATTCAACTTTGACATAACCAGAATTTTGACTCCTCCGATTTTGACATTATGAGATTCCACGGTATCTTATTTGCATGGTCACATGTAATGGAGGTTAGACTCCATCGCATACTTAAGTGCCTCTGATTTCTATGTTACAGGCATATTTCATACTGTTACTGTTGACGGATGGTGTGATATCTGATATGGGTAATACAAGAGATGCCATAGTGCACGCATCTGGTCTCCCGATGTCTCTAATTATAGTGGGTGTAGGTGGTGCTGATTTTGCTGATATGAATTTCCTAGATGGAGACAATGGTGTCTTAAAGGGACCATCTGGTAGACCAGCAGTCCGAGATATTGTTCAGTTCGTTCCGTTTCGAGATTTTAAGACAGTAAGTGATACAGTAAGTGCATGCTTCCCTATCTTTATTTTTTTTTTATTTCATTTTTTTTTTTTTATTTGTCGCTTGTTTTACTCTTTTTCATTTGTGATGTGAAGAGAGAGTAAAGTTCAGAGAGAAAAGTATTTAGCTTTCATTGACTACATATATATATATATCCTGCTGATTATTGGGTAATCTTATCTAGTTGGATATATTTGACATTTTTTGGCATATCCAGAGAGTATAAATTGTACAAAGTACTGTTTACCTGCAATTTTTTACCCTTGGTTATTTTCCCCCTTTAACGATGGCAAACATATTCACCCAGGCTTAAATTCAATCTAAATGACTGTAATTCCATGGATGGTATGTACAGCCACTTACCAAAAGTTTATATATATTATCATTTTTAGCCCACCATCAATAGATGGTGGGCTATTCAAATCGCCCTGCATCCGTGGTCCGTCGTCTATTGGCCGTCCTTAAACAATTCTTGTTATCACTATTTCTCAGAAAGTACTGAAGGGATCTTTATGAAATTTGAAATATAGGTTCTCTCTTAGGTCTAGTTGTGCTGTGTACATTTTCAGGTGGGTCGAATTACAAAATGGCTGCCAGGCGGCCATCTTGGATTTTGGCAATTAAAGTTTGTTATCGCTATTTCTCAGAAAGTGCTGAAGGGATCTGTATGAAATGTGACATATAGGTTCTTCTTGAGGTCTAGTTGTGCAGTGTACATTTTCAGGAGGGTCAGGTCACAAAATGGCTGCCGGGCGGCCATATTTGTTTTTTGACAATTAAAGTTTGTTTTTGCTATTTCTCATAAAGTACTGAAGGGATCTTTATGAAATTTGACATATAGGTTCTCCTTGAGGTCTAGTTGTGCAGTATACATTTCCACTTTTAGAGGTTGACAGGTATGGTTAAGCTATCTTGGATTATAGCAGTTTATGTTTGGTATTGTTATTATCTTGTGAGAAAGCACTTGACAGATATTTAGGTTTTTTTCAAATTTATTGTTGAGCCACAAAGTAAGAGAAAAGAACAGTCTATCATAGATCAAAAAAAGAACATTTGATGGTGGGTGCCAAGATCCCTCTGGGATCTCTTGTTTCTCAAAATGTCAAAAACCAACAAGAACCATTGTTTTTTTTATTTATGTCACACAGGCACGATTAGTCTAACTGCTTTGTTTACGATGCAGCCATTTTCCAACTTGCACAATCATATTTAATTGTCTTGAAAAATTATTTTGAATTTTATGTTAATTTTTAAAATTTGTATATGTAGTAAATTTGAATCTTAGATATATTATCAGCAAATACATTATGCTCTCTAAGTTTTAATTTTTTCTCTTGCATATCTTAAGTTTTAGACAGTTATCATTTGTTCTCACTTGAAAGTAATTCACAAGCTTTTGCATGGAATTAAAGCCACTATGACTAGAGATTTAAAAGTGTTATTAGCAGGTATCAATTATGATGTCATTTCTCACGTAAAGACATAACGTCTCAATCAATACCTGCTGATATGGAAGGTAACTTTGACTAACGAAAAGACAGAATAATGCAAGCATTGTAAAGGGGCACTTCAAACTTCAAGGTTCTGTCAAAAACTAAAGCAATAATGACTGTTTTGAAATATAGGGGAGTAAGCCTACAATTACATCTGCATAAACATAATAAATTAATTTCTTCTGATGGATAAAATAAAACAATATTTACAATGTAGAACATAGATAAATATTGGAATTTTTTTATTTTGCAGGCATCGGGTGAGGAGCTAGCCCGCCAAGTCCTAGCAGAAGTACCTCAACAAGTTGTACAATATTTTGACATGAGGAAAATAAATCCATCACCACGGCCATCTTGAAGAAAAGACTGAACTTTTTATTGATTGGTTATTATACATTAATCAATTATTGACTGTTACTCAGTTATTGAAATAATCGTTATTTACTTATGTTTTTGATAGTCATTTAGTTGATAGATGAGAGTATATACTTGGAAAGAGTTTCATTATTTCAAAAAATGAAAAACTGGCAAATGCAACACAGCAATATACATGTGAAAAATAAATCTCTCTCTCTCTCTCTCTCTCTCTCTCTCTCTCTCTCTCTCTCTCTCTCTCTATATATCTCTATATATATATATATATATAGTAAGAACTTCACTGAGTCAAATTTCTCTATATTTTGATCTATTGACAACTATTTCTCTATGTTTTGAACTATTGATAACTATTTCTCTATGTTTTGAACTATTGACAACTATTTCTCTATGTTTTGAACTATTGACAACTATTTCTCTATGTTTTGAACTATTGACAACTATTTCTCTATGTTTTGAACTATTGACAACTATTTCTCTATGTTTTGAACTATTGACAACTATTTCTCTATGTTTTGTGACAACTATTTCTCTATGTTTTGAACTATTGACAACTATTTCTCTATGTTTTGAACTATTGACAACTATATTTCTCTATGTTTTGAACTATTGACAACTATTTCTCTATGTTTTGATCTATTGACAACTATTTCTCTATGTTTTGAACTATTGACAACTATTTCTCTATGTTTTGAACTATTGACAACTATTTCTCTATGTTTTGAACTATTGACAACTATTTCTCTATGTTTTGAACTATTGACAACTATTTCTCTATGTTTTGAACTATTGACAACTATTTCTCTATGTTTTGTATTGACAACTATTTCTCTATGTTTTGAACATTGACTATTATTTCTCTATGTTTTGAACTATTGACAACTATTTCTCTATGTTTTGAACTATTGACAACTATTTCTCTATGTTTTGAACTATTGACAACTATTTCTCTATGTTTTTTTGAACTCTCTATGTTTTGAACTATTGACAACTATTTCTCTATGTTTTGAACTATTGACAACTATTTCTCTATGTTTTGAACTATTGACAACTATTTCTCTATGTTTTGACAACTATTGACAACTATTTCTCTATGTTTTGAACTATTGACAACTATTTCTCTATGTTTTGAACTATTGACAACTATTTCTCTATGTTTTGAACTATTGATAACTATTTCTCTATGTTTTGAACTATTGACAACTATTCTCGGTTATCATTCATGAGTCGAAGTACCATAGTTTCAAACTTTTCTAGGTGGTCCCCTGAACTTGGGCTCATCAAAGTTTGGTCATACATCAATGGTTGTCTTTGCATAATAACATTGAAATGTCGCTAGGATCTTTTAAACTTCTATTAGGTTCCAATTTGAACAGAATCACTTTTATATGTTTCTTGGAATCAACAAACAAATGTCGGTTTTAAAATTATGAATGCATTCGCTTTAAATAAAACATGTGTTTTGAAATTTGGAAATGTGATAAGGGGCCATATTTATGTTAGAAATGTTTCTGCCTTTAATGCTCATTTAGTTTTTTATCTATTACATATTTCTGTGATATTTGTCAACTCTAATACTGTTAAACAATTTCTAACTATTATTATATTTACTTGTAAACAAAATATGTTGTATTAGGCCATAATAAAAAAATTGCTAGATTCTCATCCACTTTTTCAAAAATTTGGGGCGGGGGGGCGAATTTTATTTTTTATTTTTTATTTTTTCTGAAATGGAATTGGACACTGAATATAACTAAATTGACTCGGCAAACAGTGAAAAAAAGACATTGTTAAGCTATCATAGTTTTATTTGACTTCATGTCAAAATATAATAATAACACAAAATCAACAAATTTAAACAAAAACTCATGTTTATATCTACATCATGTACATGTATGACTAGAATCACTAGATACCAAAATTGTAACCAATGTTATGTCAAAAACAAGAAATCCTACTTGCGTTATTTTTTTGCTTGAAGGCCGTCAATACGCCTTCAATTGAGCAAGAGGTGCTGGTATATGGCATCCCATTCCTTCTAATGTATGATGATTTTCATCAATGTAGGCTACCATAGACAGACAGCCAATGTATGAAAAAAAAAACTTACCAAGAGTGTTAACATTGGCACTAAGAAATCCTACATTTTGCTCTTGTAGCCGATCAATAATGTCATTCTGTAGGGCAGCACGATTCCAAAAGACCCAAATAACATCCAAAATTACCCCAAACAACATCCAAAATGACCCAAAAAAACACACAAAACATTTAAAACAGAACAATTTTAGTAATCTTATTATAATATGATGAATATTTCTAATGGCTGTAGATGTTTTTGACTTTGATAATGCTGTTTTATCCAAGTTCCATGAGAAGTGATAAATGTTGATTTTTTTAATTTCTAGCTGTCTCTGAAAGATTTATACAGAAGAAAATGCATTTCAAATGATTATTGATGCAAACTTATTTCGATTTAATTGTTTTTGGATGTTTTTGGGTAGCTTTTTTTTGGGGGGGGGGGGGTAAATCGTGCTGCCGCATTCTGTAGCTTTATTTTTTCATTAACTGTGTTGCTATGCTTCTCGGGTAAATAGTTTGCCTTTGATGCTGCAGACATAAGAATACACAGGATCATTGTAACTTTTTTTCAGAACCATCCGAGTTCTGGGAAAACTGAATATAGTTGCCAAGAAAAAGCACAATATCGCCAACTTTGCATTTAGGGTCACATGAAACGAACGTTCCGTTTTTAGATTTTCCAACAGTAACTGTTGCTTATCTAGCCGAAAAATTTTGGCGGAACTATCGGGGCAGAAGTCCTCCCATATATTTTCTTCGTAGCAAGATGCTGTGCCATTTTCACAGCAGTTTAGCGATCATTTCAACCACATATTTCTTACCACTGACGTCCGATATTTGTTGGTATGCTTACTTGATCTTTAAGATTTATAAATCCATCGTCATTAAGTTATGACATGACATAATTCCATATCTCTGAGATGTTTATTCTAGTTACACGTAGTTTTTTATATTCACGTCGTCTGTCTCCATTTTTGAACAGAAGAAAATATAAGACGTTCGTTGATTGGTTGATCGTAAATGCATATTCATTGTTGCGTTATTATCAACCAATCAGCTAACGTCTTAGATTTTCTAATGAAATAACGACGAAAACCTAACCCGAATAATTCAGTCGTTATATTCCGCTCACTACGATCACTACATTAACTCATTGGTAGAGGGCGCAGAATCATTCGAGTTAACGAAAACCATGTTGTCTGCTTTTTAATATAAAAATAACCACCGGAAGTCATCTGAAGCAGAACATTACGGAACGGAATCGGACAAGACACGGGATATTTCCGGTCGACTGTATTCGTTTAAAAACGTAAATTAAAAAAATAAAAAAAATCGGGGCGGGCGTGAAAATCGGGGCGGGCGGGGATGAGAATCTAGGATTTTTTTTATTATGGCCTTACATTTATCATTTTGTTTTGCTATTACATGTACATATAAAACAGCTGGAATTGTTCTGCATTTTTTCAATTTTTACCATATGTCCATTTTCACAACAATGAAAAATGTACACTTGATATACTCCGTATAATATGAATACTACTTAGATGTTTTTATTTATCTTGTGTTAATAGGTTAATCACATCCAAACATTGTAACGTCACTGAATAACATTGAAACAACAAAATGAAAAAAAAATTAATTTCTAGAAAAAAATCAGTACAGCTATCACATTTATCACCATGAATTTCTATAGAAACTTCCTACAACAGGTTGTCCGAGATTATATGTCGTATTTTTACAGACCACTTTAGATCATCACAAGTGGTTACCCCAACAAGTATTTGTCCATAATAACAGATACAAATTTTTGGATCGGTCTTTCAGTTATTGTTTTCACTTCGCTATAATGTGATCTGACAAATGACATTGATTTATTCATTCTTTTAGAAATAAATAATTAAACCTTTTATTTATTTATTTATTTATCTGTTTATTCATTTATTTATTTATTCATCTATTTATTTTTGTCACCAAGTTTTGTAAACACACAACATTTTCTGTATTTTGCAGAACAATTTATGAATTCAAGCTATTCTTTCAATGATAACGGATCTTATTTTTTATTTTTCAAAATTGTGTACTAGTATCTAAGTAAATAGTAACTATTTTTCAGAAACGACAAATTCCAGTTCAAATTAATATGCACTTCTTATTCTTATCTTCAAGGTACAGGTTTGAGAAACACTCCTGTGAAATGTATTCTAATCTTCAGTATAGAAAGGCCACAATCTGCTGATAAATTTTGAATCTTATACATTTTACTTTTTTGGATTTGTTTTTATGTTAATGTATATTATTCTGCCCTTCTGGTAGATTCTGAACCTTGTACAACATACATGAATTTGAATTTTATCTAACTATATAACATTTAACTTTTAAAGATTTTCAGCCTTGTGCATTACATACATTTTACACATACAGATTTAGTACTGATTTACCTAAGTATACATACTGACTGTCATGCAGGGTAAGAATGTTGCTATTTATAATACACTAGTTTGATAAATCTTATACATTGCTGTTCATAATATGTATAAATTATTGAAAATATATAACATGGTTTGTATATACGTTTATAATTTTTGTAGTTTTTTTTATTTTAGAGAGCTAAATTGTGTTCAAAGTTGTTATTTTTTCCTGTTACTACACACAGCTGTCTGGATTATTTTTAAACCTTTCACCCCTCAGGATCTGAATGGTATGCTCTTTTCTATTGTTTGAGACCAATCTATTATGGTCTGTAGGGTTGAAAGGGTTATTGTCATATCATTTCTTTACATTGTGATTGCCATTCATCAAGGATTGTACTCCAATGAAAATGGTTTATGGTATTTACATAACTCTTCCAAAACAGGTTCAAATGATTAGGAATTAACAAAATTGTATGCCTAGGCTTGCCTATAAGACGACAAAGAGTACAGCAGCATCACATGGGTGATCATGTGACCACTGATGACCTTGAAGCATTTCTAGGAGTTGATGGTTTCACTGTGAGGAATCAAGTGATCTAAGCAACTATTTGTGATAAATATTGTTTTGGTTTTGCTATTGTTGTTGCATGCAACACACTACCATTTTTCTGTGAAAAAATTGACATCCAGACTTTAACTCACCTACCTCTGAAGAACAATAGACTCTTCACATGCTTCAGTAAATCAATGACTTGGGCCAGTCCATATGTGTCTTTATGGGTGAAGTAGTTAATGGTTGAGAGAGCTGGTTATATTGTATCCAAGATAAGATTACATTTATTTGTATCAAATACAGTGTATACTAAAATATATTTTAAGATAATTTCCCAATCTGATAAGATAGATACATGTACATGTTAACATATCATATTGCAGGCATTGTTCTCAGTTCCTGTATAATCAGTTTGAAATATCTCATCAATCCCTCCAGTATTCCAACAGTGTTTGACAATGAAACCTGCAAGTTTTGTATTAGCACCATTTTCTAGTTTTGTATTACTTATTGCCCCTTTTTTGTCTAATTATATAATTTACTTAATATGTTGCCATTATAAATATACAGGTATATTGTCACCTCAATGTACGTAATACATCTGTCGAATGTCATTAGATTAGCACATCAATCCCTGTAGCAACATTTGAACTCGCCCATTTTAATAAATGGTTCAAGTCCACTGTCAGAATTTTGAGAGTGTATAATTTAGAATTTAATTTGTGTAAAAAAATTCACATTCAGAATGAACTTGCTCATTCCTGAATTATGGCAGTAGACCTTACTATCAATAGATTCGGATGAGTCTATATTTGACATCAGGGGGTTGAAGAATTAAAATGAAAAGATTTCATTGCTTTAGAGATTTTGGTTGAAAACAGAACATATGCCTTTCACCTTGTTCAGTTTCAGTTGTACATTTCTACATGTTCTATAATAATTCTTTATCCAAATGTCTTCTCAAACACACAGTTCTGAATGCAAGAGAAAGTGCTACAGAAACTGGGGCTTTAGATCATTATTATTCTCAGTTTGATAGTGTTGCCATATTTTATTACCTAATACAGCAATATGAGTGTATTTATATGAATTGTATATCAAGTGTTGCAAACAATTTTATATTTTGTCTTTTATATCTTTTGATGTCTGCTATATCAATGCTACTAGTCCATGGTTAACAGTTTGTATTTTCCTTCAAGAAACAAATATATAAATATAGCATTATTATATGTAGTTCATATTGTATATTTTGCTGTTTATTCCAGGCTATATGACAAACGTGGAGATTTCAGCTTTTCCATCGTAATTTTTTTTTACATTTAAGTAGCAATATCCCGCAATCACCTACATATGTTTATGTTTATACCCCCGCAGATGATCCCATATGCCAGTTTATACTTACTCATCCATGACACCTGATCCCATCTCTGTATTTCCAGAGATCCATGTTTTTCCAATGTTCACCAGATTTGTATATTTGTCTTCTGGACATCCTGAAGTTTATTACTTTTGTATCACTATTTTCATTTAGAATTATGGCTGCTGTAAACAAAATAAATTGCTGTCCCCTTCCATCCTTGACCACCATCAGTCCTCTAGCAGTAGAAAATACTATAACCATAATACCAATACTATACGTTTGCAATAAAAGACGGAAATAAATGCTCAAGACGATCGTTTCTGCCATTTTGATTTCATCAGTTGATCTTGAATTTTCAAAACACAGAAAACAAGAAATAATAATAAAAAAAAACTTTATTTAACAAAAAACCCTCAAAGGCATGTAAACTTAATGTCTATATTGTTTGTTCTTTTAATTCACAATATGTAAATAAGAATGTCCATTGCCACTTGAATTCATCTTACACCTCGGATTCTCCAAATGGAAGCGTTTCATCTGAAATGAGAGTGAAAAGAATATATCAGATTCATGACCATTAAATTTGCCGTATAATATAGTAGTGATAATACGGTTACATGTACATGAATCTTCAGTGGAAAGCTAGCAGTTTCAAAAGGACTTAGTCCTTCACTCGGGCACAAATTTAAAACCTAAAATCATTGATAAATTTTTATTACAGTTTGAATATTTAGATACCAACAGACGCTGTAATAGACTTCCTAATATGTGTATAATACTCCAAGGAAAATTGTATGGATTACTAGACTAAAGATGACATACCGCTTCTGTTTCTTTGACGATCAGCGATGTAGCTCAGTTCAGAGTAGATTCTGTCGAAGTGCAAGTCTGAAACGAAAAATGAGTTCATAATTTATAAGGTATCACATCAACAAGCAAGCAATTTATATACTGTGTACATGGTTCACGTTTGATTTTCGTCCTTAGATGGGAAGGCGAATTTAAAATGAAGGGAAGCACGGACCTAAATAATATCAATGACACTATGGTGATTAAAGGCGAATTAATTATGTTTTCTGTCGTAAATGAGCGAAAATAACCAGGGACGAAAATTTCAAGGTATACAGTACTACATAGTACATTTGTAACAAATAGAAATCAGGTGCTTTGTGGAACTAAGCAGCTTAGTAATACATAAAGTTCAATTCATAATTATATTTCTGGGGGATCTGTACTCAAGTTTTTCGTTATGCTTTTGAAACCTATCTACCAACAACATGATGCTCAGTGACGGTAAATAGACATACTCACCTACAAACTTGTATAGATCGTCGTGTAGTTTTTGGAGCCCCTCGATTTTCAGATGCGAGTTATTGCAACTTTGGATGATCTGATCTATGTATCCTATCAATTCGCCAATCGACATTATACTTTGCTCAGATGTCGTCTGTTCGTTTGGTGTTTGATTCAGAACACCAGCATCTTTTCCAGGTTGGCACTTGACCTGTTTGGGGGACTGTTCTTCTGTTACAGCGCTGTTACTGTTGTTATTGCAGGTGATATTTTCATTGTTGTTTCCATTCTCCTTGGTTTTCTCATTCTTAGGAACATTTGTGTCGGTACAACCAGATGTCAATTCCTCCAACTGCTTGTTCTGCAGTTCTTGAATCTTTTCTGCGAGTTTGTTCATGCCTTGTTTCACATTATACAATGATGTGTCTATATTGCAGCGGTAGTCTGAATACAGATTCTGCCTGAACTCAATCTTCTGAATTCTGTCTCTTAAGTCTGGAAATATCACAAATATGTTTACACTGAACCAGAAAAAATGACTATTACATAAGCAAAAGGTCACGATATCAATGTTCTTGTGCCAAACGAAAGCCCATTTTATATCGAAAACACATACGAAGTATCAAATTTTTTCTGTGTTTGGTTCACACGTTATAAACAAAAGCAGCAGGTCAGACGAACAACAATGGTTACAATAATTCTGAAAAGTAGATATGTTTGTAGAAAAACGGAAATACACTACTTGCACGAGGTTAACGAAATCCAAAAGGTAAATAGAAAGACCGACTTATAACAAGTGATACTAAGAAAATCATTGATACATAAGAAAACTACGCTTTATTCGAGAATGCATCGTTTCAGCAGTTGAAACATCACTAGATGGAGAGTTCCAAAATGGAAGTCACATAGAACTGTCGCACGCACGTACCTTTCATTTCCGGAATTATCTTATTCTTTTTCTCTGAGACAATGTCTGTCACAATCGATCTATTCATCTTAAAGTTGTCTCTAAGATTTGCATTTTCTGAAACACACAATAATGGTAATGTAAGGTACTGAAATAATATAGAATCGGAATTAATGTGATTTGCTAACCGACATGAACATCACTGTTGTGTTGTGGTTTTCATTAAGTAGAAATACATTGAAAATTTTAGAATTTATATAAATACACAAAAGTTACAACAACAGAAAAATACAAACAGTCTTACTGCTCAAAACATAAAACATGCGCCCTTTGTCTAATTTAACCACTTATGATTAACATTATAAGGAATTTTAATTATGAGAAATCAAATCAAATATTTTAATGAAAGTTTCGTTTATGGTTGATTTTCTATGGTTGCAATTCAAACAATTCTTACTTTTATTTAAATATTACAACATTCATTATCTGTACGTGTGAACACTGTCAGACATTTTGTGTTTACAGTCTCTCCTGTATATAGAACTGACTGGTTCCACGGAGGTCAGTTGGTTAACACCATAATTCAGAAATGATATAAAACTTTAACAATTTTGGTTGGATCATAAGTAAGCCCTACATCAAAATTAGATTATCCCTATCCTTTTTAAAACCTTGGCATATTTGTTTTTATCACTTGGGTTACTGAAAACTGACACATGGCTACAATTTTACATTTATGGAATACAAAAGCACAGATCATTGCCAGTTCCAGATAATGAGAATGCAAAGTCACGATACACATTCTGTAGACCTAGAATTTCCGCCCGGGTTATTTTCTCCCTTTTACAACATAAAACATATTCACTCGGTCTTAAATTCGCCCTTATCACCATAGTTTCATGGATGACATTTTATGCCTGTGCTTCAGTCATTAAGCTGGGACGAAAATAGCGAAAATTAAACAGGAGCGAAAATTTACAGGTATACAGTAACTGCCAATAGATTTGACAAAGTCACGTATTTCTATGAAGAAATAAGGTGTGCACCTGTCTCAAGAGCTGTTACTCTCTCAAGCAGCCTTTCAATTAGGCTAATGATCACCATGACAGCCGTGAACGAAAGACAAACTCCAACCAAACAGAAAATCTCCAGAGCAGAAAGAGGAAAGGAAGAATGCACGTGCTGTAGATGAAACTAAAGATAGAAAGAAGAGAGAAACAAATACAATAAGTAAAAGAATAAAGAATAATCTCATCTAAAGGCATACAAGCTGTCAAAATTGATTTTTCTTCGTATTAAAAGTTCGAAATTTTATACAAACAAATTATTTTTAAAAATCCCAGGTTGAACTTAAATTGTTATAATGTCGTATTTGTGAAAAGGTGTACAATGTGTATAATGGACGAGTAAACATTCAGAAAATTCAGAAAGTTGCGTTTTCAGAAAAACTAAGCCCCCAATCCCCCGGAGTTATCAAATCATTCCTTAATCTTAGTGATAATATGGATACAATTGAAAAAAAAAACCCAGAAATTATATTACGGAATTAAAACTAATGGATAAACGAACGAACCGAAAGCAATATAATATATACCCCTTCCAGCTTCGACTTCGTAAGGTGGTGCCAAAAATAAAAACGAAGAGAAACAGAAATATAGCTACGAGAGGGCTTGACTTTTGGACAGAACTAAGAATTCATTTCCTTCAATCGTCGATCTCGTGGGGGCAAAAATCAAAACGAACAAAACCCGACATATATAAACAAAAAGACTGAATTTCATATACACAACTGAAAATTAAAACAATCGGTAGAAATTTCCAATATGTTTAGACAAGAGACTCAAATTGAACGATGCAATCTACTGATACTTACCACTATATCACCAACAAAATCATTTACACTCGAAGACCACTTTGCAAGATAGTTCGCCCAGTAATCCAGTATAGTTTCGTTATTCATGTTTGATTTGCTCTTCTTTTGTCTGAAATAAAACGGAAATGAAATAATTTATTAAAATACATAAAAATGCAGATATTTTTTTTTCTGAAAAGAAAATCCAAAATATACATGATAGTCCAGAAGCCCGGGAAACGATAAAACATAAATATAAATTGCGAAATCAACAACAACCTTTGTTTTAGCCAATTTCAAGTAAGTTATGTACTGTTATTTATGCTATGCTCACGTTTTCCTTGTTTCCGATATATTATCACTGTCAATGGAGCTCAAAATGACTATATGTATGAAATAAGAATCAAAACTTTTCAGGAAAGCATTTTGCGTGTAGCTTACTTTGCCGCCGTATTAAAACTGACTGACGTTACTAGAGCAACGTTGGAATGCGTGATGACGTAGTTAACGGAAGTCAATATCCTTTAAACTTGATCATGCACTCGCTGCGTGATCCTGTAACATAAACCATACTGCATGCATGCATACGAGGCCATTTGTTTATCTTATTTAATTTACTAAATACAATACTCTTGTACTCACATATCACTCGCTTCTGATGTGTTTTCCGTGTAATATGGATCATCAAATGCTGTAGCATTGAAGCTCATAATGACGAAATACAACACCAAAATCAAAATTTTGTGGGAGCGCATTTTTACGTGCTGCTTGCAACGGTTGCTACTTCCAAACTGACTGACGTTACTATGCAACGTTAGAACGCTTGATGACGTCGTTAACGGAAGTCGATATTCATTGGCGCATTTTCAACCAATAGATATTCCGTTTACACTCGATCATGCACACGTTGCGTGATCCAAACTGCAACATACAGGCCCCTACTGTGCATACCTGGTTACTATTTTAAAATTTCATCTAAGTAATAAAATGCTTGTGAACTTACATTTTACTCATCACTGGTGTGTTCTCTGTGTACACTTGATCATCAAATGCCGTAGCATTGAAGCTCATAATGATGAAATACAACGCCAAAATCAAAATTTTGTGGGAGCGCATTTTTAAGTGCTGATTGCAACGGTTGCTACTTCCAAACTGACTGACGTTACTATGCAACGTTGGAACGCTTGATGGCGTCATTAACGGAAGTCGATGTCCATTGGCACGTTTTCAACCAACAGATATTTCGTTTACACTTGATCATGCACGATCCAAACTGCAATATTAAGGTCCCTACTGTGCATAGTTAGGCCTACTCTGTAATGTTTTCTTTGTAGCCTGTTATAAATACGTCTTTTTATAGTCTGTTATTGGGCATTTTATAGAATGTTATATGCCTTCTTTATACATGTACATGTGTGCGAAAAACAGTAAAACACTCAAAATTCACAAATTTTCGTCCACTCGGCCTTTATCAAGTGTCGTCTTTCACTTGATAAAGGCCGAGTGGCCGAAAATTTGTGAATTAGTTTTTTCGCATACTGATACTTCCCTTTGGAGGACATTAAATTTTATTGCATGTACATGTAGTTTTTATATAGACCCTCTTTATAGTCTGAAATGGTCCATCTTTACGATCTGTTATCGGCCCTTTTCATAGTCTGTAAAAGGTCTTCATGGAAATCCGTAGGCTTTCTTTGTAGTCTGTATTTAGACCCTCTTTATGATCTGCTAGGAGCCTTCTTAATAATCTGTGAAATGCCTTTTTCATGGAATGTTATAGGCCTTATTGATGGTCTGTATATAGACGGTCACCATCTTTATAATCTGAAATAGGCATTACATCTGTATTTAAAGTCTGGTATAGGCATAGCCATCATTACTGCCAGTCTTTAAATTTATTTATTTTGATACAAACAAACAAAAATGATTCTAAAAATATTCTTCCGACAAATAAATCTAAACATAAGTTTTGGTTTTTAATATCATTATTCTGTCAGAAGAAAATTTTTGAAAAATCTTTTATTTTGAATTTTTCTTCTTTAATATAAGTTTAGGCCATTCTAATTTTTTCTATGTAGAGCGTCCGCGTGAGCTTTGGTTTAGGACACCATATTTGTAAAAAAACAAAACAAAAAAACACACACACACACACACAATTGGTAATCGGGGAATGCATTATTGTTCCTTACAACGAAAAGAGTGAAAGTATTTTATTTTTTGTACTTGGTTAGATGCAGACACAGTTTGAAGATAAAATAAAGCTAATATAGATCTACCATCAAATATGTAAAGGGTATTGTAGCATGCTCTGATTAGTAGAACCAATTTAATCAATTCAACTCCATGACCTGATGTTATTTATTTCTATTTAATGGTCACAATTAAAATTGAAGAGTTTTGTGTTTTGCAGCAGGTTGTGTGTGTGTTTTTTTGAATAGGTAGTTAGGTTTGTGTAATCAGGGTAGACGCTTAACATAGAAAAAACTTGGAATGGCCTTATGTACATTTTGTCCATCATCAGGGATTGTGTGCACTATCGTACTGAGTACCCGGACATGTAGTCTGTCTGAAGATTTGAGGATTTTTATGTAACGCCTCTCTATCATGGTCTCGTATTTTTTTTTTTTTACTTATTGTTTGCTTATGAATTGCTATGGCGAATCAGGGACGGAAATAATGTTTATAGTAATACGCAACTACGGAATCACATAGATGCCACGTATGCCTGGCTGCCACCAATTATTTAAGTAACGGGAGACGGTTGCTATTTGCAAGGATCATAGTGCATTTGGACAACAAAAAAACGGTTTTTTTCGTAAATAAAAATGGTCACTTCATCTATATTTGTGTTATTTTTCTTCATGAAAAGAGATTATTATATAGGTACCGTTTTACAGCAATTTTTCGGATAGTTAGGTCAAAAGATTATTTCTGTCACAATTAGTACATTTAGTAATGATTTGATGGATCGGACATAGCATTAACTAAAATCAATTAGAATACCGTAACCAAAACACTAAAATTCGGCATTTTCTTTATTTTTCTCTCAAAAGTCAAAGCGTCGTAATAGCTCCGACTAGCTTCTTTTTCGGTCCCGTGTCTTAATTTAGGATATACATGTACCTTTTTAAAACAAAGAAGTTAATGAAATTACGTAAATCAGTCATTGTAAAACAATAAATATTTTGTTTGTTTGTTGTTTAACGTCACACTCAAGAATCTTTCACTCATATGGAGACGTCACCAAATGTCGGATAAGGGCTTCAAATTTTGGCCTATGCTCGGCACTTAGTGAGGGTTCCTTAACCTGCCGACACCTACTGTGACATGCGACCTCGGTTTAAAATTACTGTCTCATCCAAAGGACAGGAAACCGACCTGCAAAGCAGCCGCTGGACTTGAACTCACGATCAAGAGTCGAGCGCGCTACCGACTGATCAAGAATATGATAAATAAGAAATGTAATTCTGTGAAATGGAAAAAAAGCTGTGAAAGCATTTAATAATGGATCTATCCATTGGCGAACCTAGAGGGGTGTTATGGGAGTGCAACCCCCATTTAAATTTGGCAACTTTTTAATTTGGGGAATGGTGTCAAGAAGGGAAGAATAAGAACTGTAAGAAGTTTCTGTTAACATGAAATTAAATCATTGATATACTTTAGTAGAAAGAATATAACTTTCTGAAAGCTAGGAAAGGATTCCCGGAGCTTTTTGAAAAAAATCAGTGATTTTCTGGACCCCTCATGTAATGCTTTTGTAAAATTTGTGTTTGATGAGACTCAATTTATCACTCTGTCAATATAATGCAATATTTGGGATAAGAACTAGTAGCAATGTGATAACCAACTCTCTGGGCTTTTAATATTGCATATCTCTGGGATGCATACCCTTGACCAGGGGGAAATGACAATTTTGTGTCTGGAAGCTAGAGAATGCCTCATTGGGTTTCCGAACAGAATAATTCCAAAAAGTATCATTGGAGTTTACTATCAAACCCTTCTCTAAATTCCACTTTGATAACTTATTAAATTAATATACCAATGAAATATTTTCAAAAGGTTAGAGTTCAAAATTAAGTGTTTGGAGGCTACAAAAAAAGCATTTGTCTCTTCAACAGATCGTGTTTGCTGAATCAACTGTCTGTTGAGAGGGATAATCAATATGATTTATTAGCGGATATACCCAGCATATTGTTTACAGGCTTCCAAAACTTTTCTGAAGTATGCATAAATCCTTATACCTTACAAAAAATTAATTCAATACCTACAATTATGTGCAGTGATCATGGAAGGATTCAGGCGGGAGAATGCCCCCTAAAGTTGAGAAAAATATGTGTAAAACCTTTAATTTTTCTATGAAAAGTTGCAAAATTAATACATGCTACAAATTTCCAAAGGTAAAACTCAATGTCACTGTCATCAGCTTCACCCTCTTTTTAAAATTGTTTGAGATCCACCTTTTTTAATATGCAGTATGCGCAAGGAAAAGTAAATAGAATTTTCTGATGTCTCCGACATAAACTGTAATCGTGATGTCAAAATACATCACTATACTTTGCACATCCGAAGTTTACACTGATGAATCAAGTTGTGGTCACCAGATTAATTATGTCCAAAAGAAATGTTATCTAAAAACAACTAATGCATCGTCATGGGAACCAGGGAAAGCAGGCCTACACCACACATTTCACTGAGACAGGCCAAACTCTGGTGAAGTGTCACAAATATTTGGAACTATGGTTCGGATCAAATTCGTTAATGGTTACCACAACTCTAGCAGCTGTGATAACTTGTGTTGACATGTATAAATCACCCAAATACCTGGGCTAAATTATATAATTAACTCCTGTTCAAATGTATAGATAACCCCATTATAATTATATGTATTGTATGTATAAATAAACCCCTTTCATAACGTATGTTAAAGTGTGTACATAACCCATTGTAATTATATGTATAAATATGTATAAACAGACCCCTGTAATAACGTATGTTAAAGTGTGTACATAACCAATTGTAATTACTTGTAATGAAAAATAAATTAAAAATTCTACGATTTATTTCTTTGTTAATTATGTACAAGTGGATTTGCAGTTCAGACATGTTACTTTTTTATATTGCTCGTCTGATTGGACAATTGAAAAAAATCCATCTTGTAGAGCCCTTTCCATCTCTACTATGCATACACAAGTGCCAACATGAAGCAAAAAATTTAAATTAATACAATGTGTAACACATGTATGTTACATACTAAGAGCTTAGGGATACAATCATGTTCTTATCTGTCAAAAAATAATTACAAAAACATACATTGTTGACAAAGTTTTATTTTCATTGATAACTTACAAATACGAAGTAATCTGTTAATCGTGAACATCATAATTATAAATTCTCTCATGAACATTCTTATCTCTATGGCAACAGTCAAACGGGCAGCTGTTGAAACTCCTCTACAGAAGTATCTTGAATGCTGAGCCACACCCACCACAGATGCATCATTTTCACATTACACGTATTCATGACTTATCATTCAATCCTTAACTCATTCACCCCTAAAGACACATGGACTGGTCTAAGTTATTGATTTACAGAAGAGTCCATTGTTTTTTAGGGGTTGATGAGTTATCACACTGCAATCCATAGCATAGCATTTTGGTCTATGCCATTTTAAACAACAGTTAAATCTAGAATATTCCAAAAAGATGACCAGTTAGTTTGCTTCACTGTTAAAGTTCGGATCGGATATATATATCCAATCGTTGTTGATCTACCTTACAGAATGAAGCTATGATCTTATAGATTTACAAAGTCCTGATTTCTGTTACACCTGCTCTGCAGATACAGAAATACACCTAGGAATGAAAGGTGAAAAGCACTTGTATTCCACAGGTAAAAAAATAACTGTAAAAAATCAACAGTTTTGTTTGCAAATTTTAAATTTATAATGCTCAAATATTCAAAGTGAATGAAGTTATGCAGTCTTTGCACGGATAGCTGCTCTTTTCGAAGTAACGGCCTGGAATCCTGATTTTATACTAGCCACAGAACACCGAGACCCACATGATTCACACTGGAGGAAAAAAATTCTGGTATCTTTCTGTAAAAGTGTATCAGGAGATCGACAAGTATGACATGTGACATATTCCTCTGAAAGAAAGAAAAGAAACGGAAGACAATTACCACACAGAAAACTGTAATGTTATACATTTTATAGATGTGAAGATGCCACACTCAACAATTTTTCAGTCATGGTGGCCACCAGTAATTCATGGTGGAGGAGAGGGGTTGGTTAAAATGGTACCCGGGAAGAGACCATCAGCCTTCTGCAAGTAAAACTGCCAAACATTCTCACAAAATCAGTTAAGGTTCCCATGGGGCTTGAACCTGCACTGACAAGAGATGAGAGACTTCATGGTTTAAAGCAAGACACTCCGACCACTTGGCCATGGAGGCCCAGTCCATTTTCTAAAACACCTGCTGTATTTTTATATACCCAAAACACATACACTCATCAACCCCTGAAAAACAATGGACTCTTCTGTAAATCAATGACTTAGACTGGTCCAAATATGGCTTTAGGGGTCGATGAGTTAATAAGATTAGTCCCATGTGATAAATAATTGTGGTATACAATGTTCTGTTAATATTATTTGTCAATGCGGCACAAGTAACCACCATTTTCACCCTCGACACTGATTCTATAAACCATTTTTCGGGTCCTTGCATAATCCGTTTTTGGATCTGGATTTTTCGGGCGCCACTTCAACTTTGTTAGCCCTAGCGACTTCCGGTATGTGTTTCTGAGTTGATCAAGAAATTAATGCAGTTATATCTGAAGTTTAGATTTTTGTCACTGGTCCTTTAATGTAAAATCCAAATTGACATTAACATCTGAACACTATACCAGACGTGGAATATTGTGATATTTTGATTTATTGTAGGAACTTGAGCATCTGCTCTGGTGACCTGTGTAAACAATGTAAAGTGGAAGTAGGGAGGGCTAACAGTCATATGACAGCAGCACCAAAAATCTAGAATAACGGACAGTTCCAGAACTGGAAAATGGTCTATTGATACACATGATGTACACAAAAAGTTCATTTTATGCTGTTTTAAGGACATGTGATTTATAGTGCAGTTATGTGTAAATAAGGCTTAACAACTTCTGAACATTTAACAGCATATCTACTTAATCTTATCTTACTTTACTTACATAATTTATAGTTCAAAAGATGCTTGCTTGAGCTTGTGAATTTGTATACTTGGTAAATTAATTAACCCATCTACCCCTGAAATTAATGGACTCTTCTGAAAATCAATGACACAGATCAGTGGTCTAGGGGTGGACAAGTTAACTCTAGTTACATAAATATGACTATAAATGATTACTCATTTAGAAACCTCTGTTCATCTTACTTAATTTTGTACATCACATCGCTTGAGGTTATGTATCACTTGTAAATGTAAAATGTTTAGCATATGTTACTTAACTTTATACTTTGGCCACACACAACCAACCCCCAGCCTAAAATAAAATTAAGTTTGTTTGCACTCCCCCGACTGACTGTGAAAATGGGCCCAACTCAAAATATCATATTATATTATATTTCAAGGATTAATATCATCAACATGTGGGTCCGCTAAAAGGCCCCATTCCCAATGCAAAATCTGCTAATTTTGTCCCCAATTTTAAGCAAAAATTTTCCAATTATGTTCACCATGTAGTTTACATTCGGTATTTAACAATAAAAAGAATTTAGTGCATGTATGAACTGCATGCACTTCAAAGTCTGTAGATGAAAACCATGTCAGTTAAATAATAAGAAGTTAAATTAATCACAAGTTTTGTGTATGAATTAAATGACCATAATTTTTTCCCAATTGGAAGGGTACAGGACCCTGTCCCAAAAAGGGTATATTAACCCCTGTATTTCATATTTATTGTGTGGTGTGTAGCATTCCACTTTACATTCAGATGTATCAAAAGGATATGAATCATAGGTAAATTAAACGTCCAACATTAATACAGAAGATTATAAAATAAAATAAAATATTTTCTACCTCCCTATCCAGTCAAAGAATGGAAGGTCATAGAAGGGCAAATAAACATATTTTTAAGCTTGACACAACATAACTACAAACACACCATGTTACATTAAACTTACTGATGTATCTTCTTAAGACGTTTTCTATCTGTTTCTGGTTATATTTGCCTTTGATAATTAATTGGTTGTTTCCATCAACTGAGCCACTGCAAGATAGAGAGAGACCAATATACTTGATTACATACTGAATCTTGAAAATAAAGGACATCATTCTGATTTATGTAAAACCTTTTAAAAATTCACTTTTTCATATTCAAGAAAGTTGACTCCTTGTAAATTCAAAAGGGAGATAAATCAGTTTAATATGCATCACTGCCACAATTTTTACCTGTGCTATGGACCTCTGCCACTAAGAGAGTTCTTGAATGTGCCACTCCTACTGAGCCACATGACTTCATCATCGTAAAACCTCGGTCCGGAATCACTATACTCTTTCCTACCCATGGTCTCATATGACTGGAATCTCTAATACATATTTTTATTATTCTTGAAGCTTCAGCCAATGCCAGTGAATGGTGCTCGCATTCGTCAACTGATCAGATCGAGGCTTTTAAACAGTTTCAGAATTGTATTGGATCAACAGACTATGCGATAACTTCTGTTGCCAATCACAACTACAGTGATTGGATAAATTGGACAACACTTACTCCTTATAAATATTCATTAGCTACGAGAGATTTCAGTCACATGAGACCACGGGTAGGAAAGAGCATAGTGATTCCGGACCATGGTTTTACAACGATGCATGACCTTGGTTTTAAGTTTAACCCTTTCAAGCCAACAGACAGAAATAGACTGGTCGTAAACAATGGTAAAGAGCATACCACTTAGATATTCAGGGATGAAAGGGTTAATCCAAAACAACAATGATTTTTACCTCTTATGCAAAGGGCTTGACTATGGAATACCATATACTTGGAAATTTTCGCTCCCGTTAAATTTTCGCTATTTTCATCCTTAGAAGAGAGTGCAAATTTAAAATGAAAGTTTCCAAGCCAAATAATTGAAGTAGCGACATATATACCATCCATGAGATGATAGTGATTTAGGGTGGATCTAAGATGGGGTGAAAGCATTTTCTGTTGTAAAAGGGTGAAAATAAACAGGAGCGAAAATTTGCATGATATACCGTGGTTCGGAGAAACCTAAGGAGTACCCAGATTCACACCCAGAATTTCACTAGATCCCCGTTAGTGGTCTATTTCTTGCATGACCTATAATGTAAATATTCAGTACAAATGTTACATTAAAGAACCCTCACTGCTCAATGGCTGTAAGTGCCGAGCATAGGCTAAAATTTGAATCCCTTCGTCTTCATTTGGTGACGTCTCCATATGAGTGAAAGATTCTTGAGTGGGACGTTAAACAACAATAAACAAACAAACCGTTGAAAAATTATGAACAGAATATTCATTTGATCAAAGAATGAAAAGAATGTATTATGATAAATGTAGAAATCAAAGCCATACCTGGTACCCAATTCAGCCAAGAGAAATGCTAACACATGTTTTGGCTGTCTGTGTAACCTAAAAAAAATAGATAAACATGTTAACAATAACGCAATTACAACAAATTACTACAACCATACTTTTAAAAGATACAGAAACTAGGAACAAATGTGTACAGTGGAACCATGCAATTAAGACCGCCTAACTGACTGATATAAACTGGTCTTATTAGTGAGATGTTATGATGTAACCTCGCAATTATGACCGCCTAACTGACTGGCTCAAACTGGTATGATAAGTGAGGCGTTACAGTGAAACCTCGCAATCAAGTTCTGTACTTGTTAAATATTTATAGAGAGACTGGACATTTATGGTCTGAATTGTGAGATGGTCTGCTAAACGAGGTGGCCTTTAGGTGAGGTCCCACTGTAGTCCTATATCATTGTTTAGTGGGATCCTTTGTAACTCAGTGTTTTTTATTTCTGAAATTCTCATCAACCTATTTGAAAGCCTATTGTAACAGAACTATGTATATTAACTTTTTTTCATTATTTTACCACATTGAACAATGTTTCAGTAATTTGGTAACATCCTTTTTCATAAATATTGACAGTTTTTTGGAAGCAAGAAAGCTAGATTGGTGAAAATGACAAAGAAGACGGAAAGGCAAACAGGCAGAGAGAGACTTACAATCTACAAATGTCTGAAAAATTTGCAAAGGAGGACTTTCTGGTGCCAACTTTGAGCACTTGTGGAGGCCTCATAACAAATTTTTTCTTCTCTCCAGCAACCATATCAGGATTCTTTTCTCTTATTATATCAAATACCCTTGTAAGAAGCTGAAAATATAATAAAACATAATCAAAAATTTACATACATGTATATATGTATATATATATATATATATATATATATATATATATATATATGTATATATATATATATATATATATATATATATATATAATAATTATGTCATTATTTGATATTCCTACAAGAATAGTCAAATAACATAATAAGGGTATGTATTAAATCTATCTGAATTTTCTTTGTAAATATTTTTTTTTAGTATGGGGTACTTAGCCCCAGGATCAATACCCAACCTGCAGGACCTGAAGGCATGCTCAGTCTAGAATCTCAATGGGTGGTAGTTCGCCTTCTGAGACATGGGACCTCAGGTTTAAGTCCACAAAACCTCAATCTTTCACTTTGTATACTGAGCACTTGGCGAGCTAAAAGTCACTAATATTTTTAAAGTCTTTGGTATGACCCGGTCTGGGAATCAAACCTGGGACCTTCTGCTTGCGAGTTGAACCCTGTACCACTAGATCGCCACATGCGACTGGCCGTTACATACTCACCTCATCATAAGTGTAATCTCTGTCAGATCCCAGCCAAGATTTGCCTTCTGTTGCGCTACTTCCTAGACGATCTTCCTTCTTGTCATCCTCTGAAAAAACACATGTACACGTACATTTTAAATGAATGAAACTTGCATCACAAAAAAGCTCACAAAAATATACCAAAATAATATTTTAAATGACATGAATTATTTTCAATTTTTATATTTTTCAATTTACAGCAATTGTTATCCAAAATCTGTTGAAAGTATGTATTTCCATCTTTTGCGTTATACTAATTAAACTTGCATAACTTTCCATATAAAGTATCCAAAAACCGCCTCCTAATAGAAAACCTATCTCTTATCCTTCGGATGAGAACACAGCTATACATAACTTGGTCATACAACATTAAATTTAATTGGCTTGGATCAGAAAAGCATTCTTTAAAGAAAACAGTCCTAGACGTCAAATAATGTTAGTAATCTTGAGTGTCATATAATATTGAATGTCAAGTAATCCTGAGTATTAATCAACCCTTTCAATTAAAGACCATAACAGATTATACTCTTTGAAAATAGAAAAGAACAAATATATAAGGTGTTAAATAACTGTCCTAAAACTGCATACCTAGGACGGATCAAGAATTTACTAGACACCTTATGTTGAATTTCAATGAAAAGTGCTAATGACTGATATTGCCTTGCACGAACTCCATGCATTAGTGAATCTCTGTACGTCTGTGACAAATAGCTTGTCACCCCTGTTATGATTTGATTTAGACTCGTTGCATTTGTAACATTTGCCAAAATAACCAAAATAAGTCAACTACAGAACTATGGGCCAAATATAAAGTAAGTCTAAATACTTAAGAATCCAAATACAATCTCTAACCAAACTGTCAGTAAGTATTTTGCTATAACAATGTAAATATATTGAAGACAAATAGAACAACCCTCACATACCATTTAGAGGTGACAGGGCAAATAGTCGTTGTCAAATGAATTAAGATTTCAAATAATCCTGGGTAACAAATAATCCTGGATGTCAAATAATCTTTGGTGTTGAGTAATATTTGATGTCAAATAATCTTAGATCTCAGTACTCATCGATGTCAAATAATTTTTACCTGTATCAGTAATCCTTGATGTCAAATAATATTGGACCATGTCACTAATCCTTGATGTCAAACAATATTGGACCATGTCAGTAATCCTTGATTTGAAATAATATTTGAACATGCATGTCGGTAATCCTTGATGTCAAATAATATTGGACCATGTCAGTAAGGCCTAAAATAAAAAGTGTTGTGTTTCCGTGATATTTTTATCGTATAGATTTTAAAAATAAAAAAAAAAAAAAAAAAAACACGATATTCCGGAGGAGAAAAGTCGGGTTTGGTATACATGTGATCAGTACAACGCTTTAAATGAAGTAAACCTATATCTGATTTACACTGAAAACCAACGATTCAAGTGCTGTTGAAACGATTTCCTTGCTATATCTATGCAGCGAGCATAGTAAAAAAACCGCTGAAAAAAAATGATGCCATTCAAAAGATGTCAATACGACCATAATATTGCACCATTCAGTCAGGCAGAACAATGCCTTGGTGGGGGAGATGTAAATATGGGGATGTCAATTTGAATGCAAACCCAACGAAGCATATAATGGATTGCACAACGAGGGCAGTGGATGCCTTTGAAGTCCTGTCAGTTTGTTAATCTTAGTTCTTTCTCTATGATGTACATACATCAATCTCATAAGGATAAGTGATTCTCCTCCTTTTCCCAAATATTTCTTGGACCACTGTATACTTTAGAGATGTCAGTAATTCCTTGATGTCAAATAATATTAACTGTATGAAATTTTTTTTAGGCCTAAACCTGTACAGTAAACTCCTGGCTGCGCACTTGATTGAGATCCTGGAAAGCGGCAGCAGGTTTAAGTTATCTGTCCTTCGGATGAAACCGTTAAAACCGACCCCGTGTTTTAAAGAACCCTCATAATCATATAAAGTAATATAGGTTAAAATTTGCCCCTTCACTGGCAATTTGTGATGTCTTCATATAAGTGAAATAGCCGTAATCTGTTTGGTTGTTATATTTGACTGTGTTGTGTCAAATAATATCAAAGTTTTTTATTTTATAGTGCTGGGCTGTGAGTGTCCCGTTTAACAAGATTGTTGATGATTTCAAGAGAAAAGGTCTTAATGTTGTTCAAATACATCGTAAGTAAATACATGTTTGACTTTATCATAACCACCTTCTCTACAAAAGTTGAGCATAAATCACAGTTTTTGTAATCCTTGTGCTTTGAATTTTTTGATCTTTTTCAAATCATAGTCAATTCAATGTCCAATCTGATTGCATCAGTTTTTTAAATACTTGAATACTCCAAATTGTCTTTTGTCACTTCAACTGACTGTCACAATTCAGTACCTAATTCTATCTGCTTTGTAATCAAATTGTTGTGACATGTCAAATATGGTTTCATCTTCAGTCAGGGAGAATCATTTTTACCCTTTTTGTCACCTGTGATAAATAAGGAATCATTGTAAACAATCCTTTTGATGTCAAATAACCACTAAAAAGGTTGGTGCATTCACACAGAATGCCAGGGGAGTCTGTGTAGAGTGTAGGAAGCCACGAGTTTACTCTGCGTTGAAGCTGTCTGGAAGGCAACAAATGGCAGTGGCCTTGTCGACCTCTGAATTTGATTACATATGTGGCGCACCGCTTGCAGATCCAACATTAACCATTCTGCAGAGGGTGGCCATACGGAGGAAGATTTCGTGTGCACACCCAATTGAAGTGTCCTTCTACGGTGGGACACTGCAACTGGATACCAATACAACCTGTTGCCGCTGTGGTGGTGGGGATGGGGAAGTTGATGCAGGGTTGAAAACACATTACAAAACTGTGCTGCCACTATGTGCAGAGTGCAAATCAGCTGGGCATGCAACTGTTTTCATGAGACCTTATGGAAAAGGAAAAAAAATAAATGTTTAAAGAATGTTTTTATGAAAATAAAGAAATAAAATTTAAAAAAAAAATAAAATTTATTACCTACCGACCGACCCTATTTTTTTTGGCAATGAAAGTGGAAACACAACACTTTTTATTTTAGGCCTAATCCTTGATTTGAAATAATATTGGACCATATCAGTAATCCTTGATGTCAAATAATATTGGACCATGTCAGTAATCCTTGATGTCAAATAATATTGGACCATGCATGTCAGTAATCTTTGATGTCAAATAATATTGGACCATGCATGTCAGTAATTCTTGATGTCAAATAATATTGGAACATGTCAGTAATCCTTGATTTAAAATATTATTGGACCATATCAGTAATCCTTGATGTCCGTAATCCTTGATGTCAAATAATCTTGGCTGTGAGTAAACCTTAATGTCAAATAATCGTGGTTCTCAGTAATCCTTGATGTCAAATAATCTTTGACTGTGTCAGTAACTCATGATGTCAAATAATCTTGGGAGTCAGGAATCAATGATGTCAAATAATATTGGACCATGTCAGTAATCCTTGATGTCAAATAATCTTGGATGTACGGTAATACTGAAAAATGAAAGTCTAAATTGTTGGATAATCTGAGTCTTAGATATTTCATGACCTATAGAGAAAAACAATTCTGACTTGGACAGAAGTAAAATAACAACTTACCATCCTCTGCCTGCTGGTCATCTTCTTCATTGACTAAATCTTCAAAATCAACTTTCTTCTTCTTCTTTTTCTTCTTTGTGGGAAGTGCCAAGTTGAAGTCTTCTTCATCAACCGCATCATCTTGATTGTCTGCCGGAGGAGCTTCTGTGCTCTCCTTCTGTGTGGCTTCCTGAAGAAGAGAAACCACATATATGTAATTATTTCATTCTGATTTGAAATCTGATATTAGACCCACACTTACAAATTATATACAGTGGAATCTTGATATCTCAAACTTCACGGGACCACCCCATTTCTTCAAAATATCCAGAATTGGAGATAACCAAAAATTTTAATGAGTATTTTTCTATCCATAAAAGTTGGGACAGGCTGTTTGACTTTGTCATAACTGGAATTTCAACTCCTCTAATTTCACCATAACAAGATTCCACTGTATGTTATATGTGCATAAAACCAGATTTATAGAAATGGGTCAGCAGGTTGCTAGTACCGTAAATTGGGATATTTTGGCATTGCTAAATTTGGCCACTTTGGTGATAAAATGAAGGGTATTTTTTGGCCAGTAAAATTTTGGCTATTTATGTTTATACCATGTTTAAGGCCTACCATCAAACCTTGGTCTTATCGTGTTGAACATTCCAGGTGGTTGAAATGCTAAAATATTAATTTTTAATAGAATAATTCAAACTGACAAGTCACATAGTTCTTAATTTAAATGAACATTTACATGTTAATCCCTTGTTTGTTCATGAAAAACACTCAAATATTTTTAAAAAAGTACTGGCAGAAACATTGTGTACATGTTTTCGACAGTTTAATTTTGGCCATTTAAATAGGATGGCCGAATTGGCCAAAACTAAACAATGGCCAAAATATCCCAATTTACGGTATCTATTATCATCAATTTAAGTAACTAGAATGCAAATTGGACATATTTCTAGTAACTCATTCACTCCTAAAGACACATTTGAACTGGTCTAATTCAATGATTTACAGAAGAGTCCATTTTTTTCAGGGGCTGATGAGTTAATCAGAAAATCATTTGACAACTTATACTAATGTCACTTTCATTGTTTTATAGATTTATTGTGCTCCACAAAGAATTTTTGTCATTTATCTGAAGACAATACTACACATTTCACCAGTGCAGTTTCAGCAGTATACATGGTGAACATAAGGCGAGGAAAATTCACTTTCCCATTAAGAAAAAGTCTTGGGAATGACCTGGGTCAGGTTTTGAACCTAGAGCCTTCTCTTTGTAAGGCAAAAACCTTTAACCAACTGAGTCAGTTCAATCACTTTTCTTAGCCAATAGTGTATACCTGGAACTTTTTACCCCTGGTTTTTTTTTATCGCCCTTAAAAGGGGCATTAGCTGTTTTTTTTTTTAAATGTTTTTTCCTTTTTTACTTCTTAAATTGATAAAAAATAACAACAAAAAAAGAAATACACAAGCATAAAAATTCTTAAATTCCTATATATTTTGTGAAAATTGCTAAAGAAACCCAGGTTAAGCACTTTTTCACTTGCAATTGATAAACTTAGGCTTACTCTTTATATATGAATACCACACTGGACCTGACCTTGTTTTCGCAAAAGATATAGGAATATAAGATTTTAATGCCTGTGTTATTTGTTATTATTTGTACATCAAGTAAAAGTAGTAAACATAGCTAATGCCCCTTTACAACAGAAAACATATTCACCCAGTCTTAAATTCGCCCTAAATCACCACAGTCTCATGGATGGCACATACAGTGATACCTGTATATAGATGCCACCCAAGGGACCAGAAAATATTGACCTTTATGTGCAGATGACCCTTATACACAGGTTCAATTTAGTTGAAGTATGCAGTCGAGGGACTTGAAAAAAAGGCCTTTATAAACAGGTAATCCTTATATACAGGTGGTCGCTATAGCAGCTTTTACTGTATATCTGTGTTTCAATTAATTAGCTTCAAAATTTTGCTTTCATTTAAAATTTGCCCTCTTGTCTAAAGGCAAACATTAAACAGGAGTTCAGCAAAAATTATCATGTATACAGTATTTTACTTAGCTTGGGTACAAGATGGTATATCAGGGTTTCAAAATTCTTTTTTAGTTACTCAATTCCGAGAGTTGAAGAGTAAATTACTGGCAAGTCCAATTTAGAAATTTCAAAGTCTGTGCTGAATTTTGGTCAATAGGTAATACAGTAAAATTGAAAGGAATGCAGATGAGGCAAGTCCCTCGGACTTCTTGTATTTCTAAATGCTAAGTCCAAACCCGAATTAACCAAGTCCAAGACTTCAGACTTGGGGAATTTTGAACCCCTGGGTATATTCATCTGATACATAACATCTGAACTTACCGGTAAAGCATCTCCTAGTTCATCCATGTCGAAAGCTTTCTTCTTCTTTTTCTTCTTTTTCATTCCTCCAAAGTCAAATGACATATCTGCAAATCAAATTCACGCTGCTTTAGATTTAAGAAGCTCTTAGAATTAAAACCTATGCCAATATTAACTCAAGTTCAGCAAGATGACACATTCCATACAGGTAAAATGATTTCTTTAACAAAATTGTACTTGTGATAACAATCTTGAAAGACAATTTACAATATACATGTACAGGGTAATACCAAGAATCAGTTTTGGACAAGAGGAATTTTTATTCTGACATTGATTTCCAGATAACTTGCCCAATAGGAAAGGTAGAATCCCACATGTATTTTGCCTTGGGAATGAAGCAGAATTTTATCCCAATGGAAACCATAGATAAAGGCCTGACAGAGTAATTCAATGATCATCTGTTTGTGTCAGCAGGTAATACATACACTCAAAAAGAAAAAAAATCAAGATGTTTTTGATGCCCCAAATTGTCCAAATATTAACAGAAAAGCTAAGTAAACATGAGATCATCCAAATGTAAATACAGATGCATTTAATATTCATTCCATTTCAGTTTATATAAATTCTAAATATATCTTAAATCATTTGTGAACTTCTAAAAGGTCTACATTACAGCACTCTTTAATCCAGTTTGTTTCCTCTCTAATTAGCAAAGATTCAGGCTCAGGTGACCCAACAAAAATGAGTGACGGAGTACTAAACAACTTATATCATGATCAGTCATATAACCCACTACTATCCTATACTAAAGGAGCCTAAACAACAAAATGACCCAAATTGAATATAAAACAAAAGCTCAAGTCTACTTACCATCATCTGCTTTTTCTGAAGGCTTTTCCTGATCTGTTTTTTCTGAGGTATCTTCATTTTCTTTTATGTTAGATGTCTCTGGTGTGGGAGTGGCTTCTTCGTTTTCTCCTAATGAACCATCAACATCAAATGGTACCTTCTTTTTCTTCTTCTTCTTTTTCATTGATGGATCAAACGGCATCTAAATGGAAATGTTACATTGATTGCTAATCTTACTACAGTACATGCACATGCCATATCATGCCAAATACATGTACATCATTTTAGATTTCACATTTTGTCATAAATAAGAAATTCCAAATTACACTGTCATGGCTTTCCCAGTCAAGGTAAAATGAGAAAGTAATGTTAAGAGGTGATGAAGCAAAATTGAATTTTTGAGAAAAATGAATCATATTAAGATAATTTATATAACTGTCAAGAAATGTAAATGTACAAAAAAACTAGCTAAGGTTGCTCTGATATTTTACTTGACAGATTTTTATCTCCCAGCTAGCCTGCGGACCATTACACTAGGAATACTCCGACTGTCCTTGTAAATAGTGAACTTACAATTTTACCTTTTACATTTTTACAATCACACCACAAAATAATCATATGATTTTAAAATCAATACTCATACTGTCACATGGCAGTGAAACAAAACACAATCATTGCATCAGATATTTAACTTTTGCTCAGACTTGATTTGTAATATACATTGTATTGAGATACATGAAGATATGAATAGATCTGATGTAAGGCCTAAAATAAAATTAATTTTGTTTGCTGTTTACCCACCGACCCAAGGAAATCACTGTGACCCTGAAAATTTCATTGCCATTTTCAAAATTTTTTTTTCATTTATTGACGATCTTTCTGGAACGTTCGATTACCGTCACAACTTCATATAGTATTAGTATTAACTTTGTCTCAATCTCTGAGAATATACATGTATATATTTGGACCATGGCGCTATTATTTATTCAATGAAACATCGTATATTAACAGTTATAGCAAACATAAAATCGTGTAGACAGTTATATAAAAGTTACCTCCTGTTATTTTTTTTATTTAAAAAATATTTGTCAAAATGTTATAATTTTGCAAAAACGATATCAAATCTAGTAAAATGAAATCAATTAAATTTATACCCCTGTTTAACCTAACCCTGTGTAATTCTCTAATTTACATTAGAAATATATTAAAAACATCCCAGGAAAGTTATCATTTTTAAAACACCGACTCTGTCACTGCACCATGCACCTTAATATAAACACTGCCTCGCCATGTGACTGATTTCCGATGGTTGGGAGGTCAAGTTGAGACTCTGATTTGATACTGGCAAGTCTGTTTAACTTGCAACCAGTTGGCAAATACTATGAAATGACCATTTAGTTTGATAGATAATTGTTGTACAATATATCAAATCTTAAATGTCTTTGTATATATTATTTTACTTTTAATAATGTTCTAGTACATACATGTACAAATAATCACGAAGTGATACACAAAATAGAACATGTAGCATGAGACACTGTTGTGATGTGGGGTGCAGTCTGACGCAACGTGACAAAATTATTCATTTGTGCTACCATGGTGCTATCTGAAATTTCTGGGGAGAACAGTGACATACATGTATACAGACAGATTCCAGAATATCTGCATACGTTTTATTTATACTCTTGTCATGAACCTGTGTGAAAACTTGTTGAAATTTCACAAATAACCTCTCTCTTCTCCTGTCTGTCTCAAACATTTATGAAATATTTAATGTGTCCTGATTTACAATTATTTTCATTATAATTTGTACAGAAAATGACGGACTGCACAATGACATCAGTACTTACATGCAAGAGAACAATATATCGTTTCCCAACTCAATGCCAGAAAAATTTCCAATAAAATGAAATAATTTCCCTACCTACATGTACCTACATATAGTAAAAGGGTAGAGTCGGTAAACAGCAAACAGAGAATATTTTATGTCTGGCCTCAGACAGTTCATACCACACCACTAGTATGGTTGCAATGTTATAACTGACTTAGTTGGTTTGTAGTAAACAGCTGCCAAAACTAAAATGGCTGCATTTTCGAGTGTAGAGGGCTGGAAGAATGGTTAAGCTTGTAGATGAGAAAAGGAAAGAAGTTATAATACATGTATGTGTTGAACACAAATTTTGATCGACCATTAATCCAGCCATAGTGTCATTTTAACAATGGACATCAATCAGTAAAACTGACTTTTTGAAAATGAAGAGTGCAAAGGAAAATCTGAGAATAGTAGAATTGATTTAACCACTGGTGTACAAACATTCTTCTTAAATAGGCCATGGTAACCCAAAATGATATTGGCCTTATTTTGGGAATGTGATTGGGAAACAAGTTTCATTTCGATATCCTCAAATTGGGAACATCATTACTGAATATGTCATTTTCAAGATCCCTCGTTAGACTGCATTCTGTCATGTGACTTTCATCACCATCTGACAAAATTTAAGGACAAAATTTTTGGACAAAATGGTGGGTACCTACAGTAGTCCTGGTATCAGCTGATAAAATGATAAAATTCAGATTAAGTGATTTTTTTTTTTTGGTAAAATCAGGGGCAGATGTCCTCCTTTATACTTTCTTTGTAGCAAGATGCTGTGACAATTTCACAGCAGTTTAGCAATCTTTTTAACCATCTATTTCTTGTCGCTGATGTCTAATATTTGTTGATATGCTTACATGTACATTGATCTTTTAGATTTATAAATCCATTGTCACTAAGTAGTTATGGCATGATATAATTCCATATCTATGAGAAGTTTATTCTAGCTATATAGTTTTTTGTATTCACATTGTCAGTCTCCATTTTGAACATACAAAAATCTAAGATGTTCACTGATTGGTTGATCATAAATGCATATTCACTGTTGGCCTAATCTACAAAAAATGTACATGTATCTAGAGCTTTCATTGAGGAAAAGGGTAACAACGTTGACATTGTATGTCATGTTTACCTTTGTTGTGTTTGCACATTTCCCAGTATTTGTTGTTGCACATTCAGTGGAATAAATGTAATTAATGCCAATAATGCCATTAATGGTAATTTAATTGAATCATGTGTAGTCATATAAAATCATGATGAAGATGATGAATATACAGAGAGCTATTGCTGCATCATTTCATTTTAAACACTGTTTTAAAACGCAACCCAAGATTCAGTGCTCCAGATAAGCTGCACACTGTACACAAGCAAATCAAAATCCATGTGTAAGATACCCAACGGAAATAAAAACCGAAGCGTAAAATTAAACACACTGGATCTGAAACTTGCTGAGAGATAAATTATTGAGTTTACTTGTTCTGAATGGATCTTGGTCATAAAGTGTTAGTGATAAATTCATTTTTGCTGACCAACACCCAGATATTCTAAGTGTGGGCTTACATTGTATAGACAGTTATACTTATAGTCTGAGTCACATTAGGTCATGAATTCCAAAATGAATTTGTAAAGCAACCAATCATCAAAATAAAAATATTTTTACTGATATAAGTAATTCTACATACTTTTTTCTTTCTTTGGTTGCTTCAATTTTTGAAAATACTCTTGCTATTGGGTTCTCTGTGTTATCCATGCGATGTCAATAAATTAGGTCATGTGAGTAATCATTAATATAATCGCACCTCTCCTCACAAAAAAATTACATGAAGGAGAATAACTCAATATATTATTGTCGTAAAGAATCAGTGATTGTGTATTAACAGCAACCTTTCTTTTCACAATATGATACAATTATACTCGGAAAGTTTTAAACCATGTCTTCCTACAATAATACTCAAAAAGTTCTGAAAACATGTCTTTCGGATGATTTCACTCAGTGTTAGCCTGGGATCCTGGCCCAATCATACTTCGTCAATCAATGATCCAGGCTGAATCAGTTGACCAATAAATGTTCACTTTCTTTCACTTCTGCTCTCGACAGATGGTTGGAGTTACCAATGTAAAATTCCCATAGTAGTAATTTGAGTGTGAGTATCTAGTACAAAACTGATTAATTTTCATCTGACATGGACATGGATAAATACATGTAATTCAGTATGCATTGGATACTGCTACATTAAATTTAAGTGGTAGGTATCAACCATTTTATTTTAATCATCCAAACCAGCGGACCCAGCAAATTTGGCTCACACTATAAATACATATTAATTAATGGTCATTTATTTAACAGCCAAGCCTTTATAGTAAAATCAATGGCAATAATAATTTGGCAACGGAATTGAAAAATACCCACTTCGCTGAAATGAGAAATTTTGTGGGTAAAAATACCAACTGGATTTAGAAATGATGAGTATTGTACCCAAGTACTCAGAAAGTTATCATGAGCACTGATTAGATTTTACAGTACTATTATTTTAGTTTATTTTTACCTTAAATTTGATAAGAAATAATAAAATAGACACATTCTCTAGCCTACAAGTAAATGGCTACATTCTCGAAGTTCTAATTACCACCGTTTGGGTCAAAGTAATTTCTGTGGAAACGCTGGGTAAAATCGGATAATTTTATATAAATTCTCCGATTTTATCCAGCATTTCCACAGAAATTAGAATGAAAGCAAATCAGAACAGTGATTTTATGAATGGGAATAGTGTAAAAGCTGTTAGCAAGACCCTCACGTAAACGATTTTTAACCTCTCCTGTATCAGGACTTTTAATTTTGCTACAATACAATACAATATGCTCAATATTGTAGAATGATAGATTGACACGTGCATTGAAATATGTTCATGGAAGCCGCCATATTGCGGACATAATCATCGTATTAGAAAAATAATTTGCCCTTACCAGCTCATCCTCCGCCATTTTTACACTCAAATGTTCTGTGCAAACGCGTCAAATAAATATCTTAATGACTGTTGTTTATTTTTTCAAAAAAGTATGTTCATATCCTGTTTAATTCACTGGCTTTATAACCATTTGTTGCATCAGACCAAAACCATTGTCGGTGAGCCGAGGTGAAGGACGTTGACAGGAGAGTCAAATCAAGGGAAATAACTCACGTTTATCGCCTCTAGGAAATAGTTTCGGGAGGGGATAAATACCGACAGGTATTGTAATGTACGGGAATGTACATTCCAACAGCCACTCTTCATTTTGACACTTTTGTGATATATTTTGGTATTTCGTGTACATTGTTTGAATACCAGAACATTTCGGTATTTTATTTCTCAATTTGGAAACTCCATTTGCGTGAAAAAAATACCTCGCAACTCGATAGTTTGGTTTAAGACTCAGTTTTTAGATGACGAAATTGTTTGAAATACCCGTATTACTTCAGCAGAGACACCTCTCTGATTAAAATAAGGTCAAGGATTAATTTCATCAACTTCCGGGGTCAGTAATAGACCCAATTCGCAATGCAAAATCCGGTATATAATTTTCCTGGCAATTTTGCCGGAGCAAAAATGTTTACAATGTAGCTCACTTTTGATATGTATACAGGCAAAGGAAAAATTTACAACTTCATTTATGTACTGCTCAATTAAAGCCTACGTGTCTTCAGATGAAATCCATGTTGTCAGTTAAAAAAAAAGTGGTCAACGATATTTAAAGTTAGCTTTATATAACGCTTGTAAAATGACCACGTATTGTGGTTACATCTGTGTACTGTTAAATTTTACCAAATTTAGCTCATTCAGTAATTGCGGCGTAAAATTCTCAATTATAAAGGGCACAGGGCCGTGTCCCAAAAAGGGTCTATTTAATTAAACCCTGTAGGTCCCTAGTAAAATTTTACATCAAACACACTGAGAACTCCGTATACTTAGAGTAAGTACATCACTCACTGATTTAATACCATGTTGAAGGAAACCTCAACAACCCCCCCGTCCACGTTTACTAGTTCATATACATATGTATTAAAAAGGTAATGTTGGAAAATAAATACGAAAAAAAAAGGAGAATGCGACCCCGTAATATCATTGTGCGACTTCCCGGGCAATGTCGAGGTTCTCGATTAACCTCCCTAAATAATAGACCTAGTCCAGATTTGAACCAAAACTAGCTGATTTATGGGATCAACTAGACATGTACAGGCGTGTAAAAAAACAAAAACAAAAACAAAACAAAAAACAAAAACAAAAAAACTCAACATCGCTCCAAATAATATGCTCAAATGACAAATGCCCTGATCATCAATCAACATGTGGGTCCGGTGAAAGGCCCCATTCCAAATGCAAAATTTACTATTTTCCCCCAATTTTGAGTAAAATGTTCCAAATATGTTTACTGTACAGCTCACATTTGGTATGCCAACAAAAGAGAATCTCCGATAACTTGACGTTCCACTCAGTCAAAACTTCCATATCTTACCAAGTCAAGGTTTTCTGATCCGATTCGTTCCTCATGAGGACCGATGTGATCAGAAAACCTTGACTTGGGAAGATCCCCATGGTCATCAATAACTTGGTGTATGACAAGCTTTATTCCCTATTTTCTAATTCAATTAATATTTTTAAAAATCGGCATTTTCTAATATTAAAAATAGGGCATAAATTCAACTTTGGTGTACAAGCCGTTGGGGAATTTATCGTATATTTTCATATTAAAAAATCAATTTTCTAATAAATTAACAAATCAATTTGTTAATACTAAAATACCGGATTTGTAATCATGATGAATGATTTCTTAATATCAGAAAATGATTTCTTAATATAAGACAATGATTTCTTAATATTAGAAAATGGTTTATCAGTTAGGAAAATTATTTCAAGTTTAAATATTAAAAAATTGGTCGGAACTTCTAATATTAATAAATCGTTTTTTTTTTCAATATCATAAAATTTAAAAAGTTTTTAAATATCAAACAATAGTTTTCTAATATCAACTGAAATAGGCAATAAATAATAGATTTTTCGATATTAGAAAAATTGACAATAATTTCTCCAACGGCTTTGGGGAATATATTCCATATTTTAATGTTAAAAAATGCTAAAATGCTAATTTTTTATTAATAAATCACTTCCTCATAGACAATGAATAATCATACAGATATTAATAGAAAATAGGCAATAAATTCCCCAGTGAGTGGCTTGCAAACCAAAGTGGAATTTATTCCATATACTTTTATCAAAATACCGATATCTTTTATATTAAATATAGGGAATAAATTCCACAACTGCTTGTCATATAAACGAAAACGGATAAAGGAAATGTAAATCGGTTATTCAGTGTCGTATGGAAACACCTATCACACAGAGGACCGACAACTCTGTGTAAAGAGATTGTTTTCACACAAGAACGGGAGTTATCTACCTTGCCAGGTGGAGCTAAGCTTACGTCCGGCAAACGATTTCCGCCATTCTCTGAAACCTGTAAACAAAACAAATTATCCATAGGCATCTGCAGAAACAGAAACAGTCAAAATGGTATGTCGTGTATATTTGCTTAATACACTGGTTCATCAAATTGACTATGAATTTATTATGGAATGAAACCTCTTACTTTCGTTGTACCAATCAATCAAAACACACTTCATACACCGGTTTCAACAAAACATCTATGATGCAGCTAGTAATATCATTGACAAATGCATTAGTGACTCGAGTCAGACTTGAAAGAATGCTGACATTGATAAAAACTCATAATTCTGCACATATCCAAAGTGACATTCGTAATAATGCAGTCCACAACAACTTAGGAGAAAAATATGATGCACTCTAAAAATTAAATTGACATGCAGGCCTATTTCGGCTTTTCAAATCTTTTGTCTCCAAAAGTCGACTATACTGTATATACAAACTTTGTAGATTCCAAATTATTTCTCCATCCTGATTTTCATAATTTCACTAATAGGCCTAGCTGTGTATGACACCTTATCAAGCATACATGCACATGTAGGTCTATAATGGTTTTGACAAGAGATTTTTACTGTTTATGCTGAACCACAAAGTCTTTATCGGAGGTTGCCATTCTCTTCAACAAATTTTTGTGGGAACTTTGAATGGTTATTTGACAATGTTTTCAACAGTCTTGAGTTTATTTTTGTCATTGGTATTATAGATAAACATCTCAAATATTTACAAACATTGTTTACCAAATCATATGGTAGAGTTATATCCTATTTTGAAAGTTTTCCAACTGTCACCCCCTCCTTTTAGACTGTCAAGCGGCTCACGTACGAGACGTTCTGCAGTCTTTCAGAATGCTACGAGAAAACTGACTACCGATAAGATTTCATGGTTCAGCATCATCTGATAAAAAAACATTGAAACCCCAAAAATTTTTTGGAATTTTCTCCCCCAATTATAAGCAAATTTTTTTTGTTAAATCGGGGCTAGAAGTCCTCCTATATACTTTCTTCGTAGCAAGATGCTATGACATTTTCACAGCAGTTTAATGATTATTTCATCCATCTATTTCTTATCGCTGATGTCTGATATTTGTTGATATGCTTACTTGATCTTTTAGATTTATAAATCCATCGTCTTTAAGTTATGACATGACATAATTCCATATCTATGAGATGTTTATTCTAGCTACCTATTGTGTTTTGTAGTCATGTCGTCTGTCTCCTTTTTTAACTCTTATGAATGCTCACTGATTGGCTTACTCTGATATAGTCAAATGATGTGACATTACATGCATAAAAGGATTTCTTACTACAATTTCTGTCTTTCGTGCAATAACCCACCCCCCCAAGTCACAGAATGATTTCCAAAAATTTCATTGGCTTGTATTGTCTGGTTCACATAACTTGGTGGGGCAGAGTAACCTTTGGCTTTTGATCATCATACAGATAATTCTATTATCTTTTCGGTTATGACCATCTTCATAAGTAAAACGTTTTATTCCTCACTGGATACTCATAAGTAAATAAAGAGTTGTCAGTGTAATTTTAGTGTCGTTATGCTTTGTTACCTAAACTTTAAACTCGTCCAGGTCAAGAAGGGGTTCACAAGACTTCACCCTGCCAGGTTCTATGGATTTTGCTACACAGTCAATGTATACAGATATTTTAAAAAACATTTCTACAGATAACAGAGGGCTAAATGACCTCTCTCTCTAAATGTTAGATATATTTACTTACCAAACTTCTAGTGTGCTTCACAATCTGCTTGTCAAGTGGTTTGTGATGATTAACAACTTCTGATATTACTTAGAAGTTCATTATTTTTCATATTTACCACCAGCTTACAATAGTAATGTTATATTATAAACAGGACTAACCTTTTTTGGGAACATTGCACTGGGATTGGGAATTTCATGGCATTTTCACACAAAATTGGGAATTTTTTTTTTTTTGGAATAAGGCATTTTACATGTATTTCTTTTGCCATTTGCTATTTTTGTAATTGTCAGGCTGCTGTATTTCAAATTTCAAGAAAAACAATCATTGAAAATATCAGCATAAAAATGAGAAATAATAGAAAGATGTTAATTTGTTATGTTCATGATTGGGAATTTTGGGCAAATATTGTGGAAAAAAAATATGATTTGCGATTGGGAATATAACCCAGGGCTCAACACTAAGGCACGTCCGACCGACCCTGACTAGTAAAAGATTGGTCCAGTCTAGTTAATTTGTGTTAAAGTAGCCCGACTGGTCGGGTTAAAAATATCACTTCAAATAGACTGAAGATCATTATGAAAAAAATTGTTGTGGAAAACCATTTTGTTCTTTTTGTAAAACTGATAGTGGGACATTTATTTACATTACCGGTGATTGTGATAATAGATATGTCGCTGATATTATTTGGGACTTACTTTCATTTCGTCAATTTTGTCGCCATATAATGTAATACGCCCTCTGGTGAGAGATTGGTATATAAAATAACCGGGGAATTTACGATGACGCATAAAGCCATTGGAATGACACATCAGATTATGTTTTCGTCATTTTTAGATTATTTATATACAGCTAAGAAGAATAAACTATTTCAATGTGAGAAGGGAAACAGTGTTCCAGGAATTTTGCTACAAATTGTACGAGTAGTTACGTCGGGTTCAATAATATTGACAATATCACACTAGTACTGATATGGCTTAAATATTAGATCGGTAAATTACCGACAAAATATCTTTTCATTTAATGTAATACCTATATTATTAACATTTAAAAGTAAATTATTCCACAAAAATTATTTACGATGGAAAGGAGCTTTAATCCAGTTACATGTCCCGTCATTCCGGTATTTTGGCGTCATTTTCATTCTATGACCCGCAAAAATTCAGATTTGAAAACTGAAAGCATCGGTCATAAAATCACAAGTGCGTGCAGCTTCACTAGCCTAGCCTAGGCATATTTTAATTTAACCGGGCATATAGAATGGTACGTTTCTTTTTTTTATAGTTTGAATTGAGTCACGATATCTCTAATAAAGCAGATCAACTTACAATCTGTTTACACTGAGTGACTGACGACGGCTTCTTTATAGTAGTGGAGGCATAACTAGAGATGAGGGTGTATCAAAATATCAAAGGGGCAGAATAGAAATAAGAATTTATTTTACAATAATTAGGCCTAAAAGAAAATTTCAAACTTATATAAATACTTGTTTCTTGACTTGTATAAATAAATTGTCAAAGCATTCAACTGTCTATTCAGAGTAGTAGGCTTGAGTACTCTAGAGATTATATGAAATTATTTCAATCATGAAATAGTTCATTAATTTGTTTCTGTACTTATTTGGTATTTTTTGTTATTTGAAAAATCAGTTAAAGCAGTAAATAGCATTTAATGGTGCAGCAATAGCTAAAAATGAGACATAGATATGCACAAGTCCTCTCCCCGTCATCGAGTTGTCAGGCAATTTAAATTAATATGTGAGCTATATTTTACAACTTATTAAAAATTAAAATATAGTGTTTTCATTATAAAAAATCTCTAGATGTAGCATACCTTAATTAAAATTATGAAACTCTGGAAGATATCGACAGATATGATGTAACCGAGGTCAGGTCTAATGATGTTGAGGTCAGGTCTAGTAAAATTTTCTGGTACTGGTCCGACTGGTCTAGTTCTTTTAAAAGTTAATGTTGAGCCCTGTAACCTGATATTGGTTATAAATTTTGAGGGGGAAAAATCTGTATAATCACATCTAACAACATTTACAGCTATATAAGATGATCATACTATGTAGTTCATATCTAAATCCATCATATTAATTCATATTTCTTCTTTAAATTAAGACGGTGGGTCGTAGTTCCAAGATGCTTCAGCACATCAACTACAGAATGAGGTGCACGTTGCAAGATGGCAGAACATTTATCGGGACATTTAAAGCTTTTGATAAACACATGAACCTTATTCTGGGAGATTGTGATGAGTTCAGAAAAATAAAACCTAAAAGTTCAAAACAAGGAGAACGAGAAGAAAAGCGAGTCTTAGGGTTGGTGCTTCTAAGAGGAGAACATCTTGTATCGATGACAGTGGAAGGTCCACCACCTGCAGAGGTTAGTGCCATCATGTCACATTTTTCAAACATGTAGACTGTATACTCAAATTTCATATTTTGTACCATTGTATTCCTAATACAATATATCTGTTCTAACTCATTTTTGTGTGTGACTGTTATATATGAAATATGGTACCTCTTCCTGTACCGTACTTAAAATATGGAAATGGTTCAAACCCATTCTTCGAAAAATTCTTAGAAGGATCATCTAACATTGATATTTCATATCTCATGTAGAATCCATGTGAGTGGATAGTTTTGCAGGGGTGTAATAAATTTCTGTAAATTACGATAATAAATTTCTTTACACTCTGTGAGTGATTGTATTCACACAGTAACAAAATTTTGATAATACACTATATTCAGAACTTACATTTCACAGCTTGCACTGTCAGACTAGGTTTTGATGAAATCAACTCACATGGCCAAATTTTCACTCGTCATGGTGAGCAGGAGATCAGATTTTCACTCCCCTGGTTTTGGGTGACCAGGTCATACAACCAAGCGGGTGTAACTAGTTACTAATCCTTGCTTAACTTACTTCAGTCAATATATTAGATTTGATCCCAGTTTATTAGTAATATTACTAACATCAAGATCAGTCAATATCATCTTATTTATTTATCAATAGGAAGGAATTGCCAGAGTTCCATTATCTGGTGCCACACCAGGACCTGGTATGGGAAGAGCAGCTGGTAGGGGTGTGTCAGGAGGAATGGGAGCATCAGGAGCTCCAGGATTACAGGGACCTGCCAGAGGAGTTGGTGGTCCTTCACAACAAATGATGACACCACAAGGTAAATGCTAAACAAGATGTGTCGGAGTGCAATTAGCATTGTTTCAACAGATTGACTGAAAGCATTGTTTATTATTTTGTTTTGTTTGATGTGGTTTTTAGGTTACCTGAGCCATAGGTTCATGGTGAGCCATTGTGATTGTCTTTTGTCTGCTGTCATGCATTTTTAACTTTGGTATTAGACATTTTCACAACCAGTGAACCAATTCAAACCAAATTTAGCAAGAACTATTCTCATTGGAAAAGCACTGCATGAATTTTGAGAATGCAAAGGAAGTAGGACAACTCATATTTATATATATTTGAGTTTGAGTTCATAGGGTATGGTTTGTCTCTCAGTGGGTCTTGGTCTTTGATTGTTAAATGCTTTTCCAAAAAAATACTTATAACATAGTTAATGTGACTATAGATTATTTGCAGGTATGTTTTGTAGAATGATAAAAAGGAAAGTAAAAAAAAAATTATTGACGCATTATTACCCATGTGATTTCATAGTAAAAAAAAAATATATTGACCCATTATTCCCCCATGTGATTTCTGAATAATATTTTGTAGTAAGTAGTTGTATATAAAACCAAATTGAGTTAAGATTTTACTAAATAATAGGTGGTAGATAACATAATACTAGCCTTTGTTCCTCATCTCATTGACTCTAGATCTTCCATCCATCTCTATACGTTTGCTATTTACCAATAGATAAACCCAAATGACATTCTTTTGTATTTAAAATATCTTACAGGTCGTGGTGCTCCACCAATGATGGGAGGAATGAGAGGTGGTATGCGACCTCAAGGACAGATGAGAGGTGGGCCACCCCCAGGAATGATGAGAGGTTAGTGTCTTTTTGCTTTAAAGTAATCATTTTTCAATACAGTGGATGTTTCATTCACTTGTTGAGTTGCTTCCCTGAGACTGCAGTTTGACACAAGCAGTTGTCCAAATAAGATGAAAAACTACCATAGGTTTGTAATCAGTGTTCCTGTGTGATGATAAAGAGGTGGAAAACAAAACACCGTGACCTCGCCCCTATTGTTACAGGCCTTTTTCTGCAATTTTTGGGGAAATGCCATTGGCAAACATAATTGGGAATTTTAATATAAATTTGTGTCAAATTGGGAAAAATAGTTTGCACACATGTAACAAATGTAATGAATCTCTATTTTAGATGCATTTTCCATTACATTATATCATTTTTCATTAGAGTTAAGGTCTGTTCACCAAGTTGGGAATTTGTTTCACCAAATTAGGGAAACAACATGTATTTTGCTTTGAGAATGGAGCTGAATATTCCCCCCCTCCATGGAAACTACAGAAAAAGGCCTGTGATTACCAATAGTTGCTGACTATTACAAAGTATTGATGTTAATGGGAGGTCATCAGCAAGAATCTATTGGTAATAGTTTATATCAATAGTCGGCAAAGAGGTATCAAAATTGCTGGAACTTTCAAGATTTAAAATTGAAGGTTGACTTAGACAGAGAAGAACAATCAAAAGATGTGGTTCATGAAGTACAAGCATTACCTAATTTGATTAGTATTTCTCCCACCTTGCACAGGTGTACCTACAGTTTTGCCAAGTGAGATTTTTATACTCCGCCAAAAATTCCACAGAACCATATAGTCGCAATCGTGTCAGCCCATCCTTTTGTCCTTCTAAGCTCATATCTCTTAAACTGTCAGTCTGAATTTCATCATATTTCATGCAAATGTTTCTTGGGATAGGGACTTTCGGACAAAGGTCATGGTCACTCAGCACATATCCCTAAAATATTGAGAGACCTCATATCTCCCAAGCTCATATCTCTTAAACAATTTATCAGAATTTTATCATATTTCACACACGTTTCTTGGGAGAGGGATGTTTGGACAAAGGTCACTCGGGGTCATTTCTGAAAGGTCAGGTCGCTCTACACATATTCCTAAAATAATGGGAAAGGCCTCATATATCTCTTAATCCATTCAATAGAATTTTATCATATTTCACTCTTGTGAATGTTCCATGGGAAATGAACTTTCAAACAAAGATCGAGCAAAGGCATTTCTGAAAGGTCAAGGTCACTTGGCACTAGAGCTGTCATTTCTGAGAATTTCCGTATCGATTAATAGGAAAGTAAAAAGTATCGATATATCGAAGCACTATTGATAAACTTCTTTAATCTATAGAAAGTAAAGAATAAATGTGCAGAAACTTGAAAATGTGTTTATTTGAACAGCATCAAAAGAAACAGAAAGTGAAGAAACAAAGAAATACTGGTCAGCAACCAATTCTCGCTAAGTACCAATTCTCGCCAACTGTTTCTAACTTGCTTGGAACATCCAAACTTGTGCATACTTTCGCCAGTTTTTTGTGTTTCCTGCCCAAAACACTATTCTTATTGCTGAGCGAAAAGAAAAAAATATTTTCTCTGGGAAACCAGAAAATATCAGGTAAAATAAAACGAGTTGGCATGAATTGGTACTTGGTGAGAATTGGTCGCTGACCAGTACTCAGTACAGAGTTTCAACTTTCAGTTAATCTTCTTCACTTAATGGCAAAGTTTGCATATCACTTTTTCCCTGTTCACCACCCCCTCTTTATCGGGCAAACCAAATATATTCCATACATCACTTTTTCTCAACTTAAACTTGTATTTTTTCAGTGAATTTTAGTGTTTATTCATCACTAGCATCACTTGGCTTTGTCTCATCACATGCGTCGGCCATTATTTTCTCAAGTGTACGAAACCAGATGAAAACGGAATAGAAAATTCAGTAAAATACGGAACATGCAAAATGTATCAATTTCCGAAAAACATATCAATATCGTATCAAAGCATTTTGAATTGACAATACATTGATATTGAAGCCATCAATGACAGTCCTACTTGGCACATATCCCTAAAATGTTGAGAAGGGCCTTATATAGCTCTTAAACAATTCAGCAGAATTCAATCATATTTCACACAAATGTTCCTTGGGACAGGGACTTTCAGACAAAGGTCACTCAAGGTCATTTCTAAAAGGTCAAGGTCACTCAGAACATATCCTTAAATATTGGGAAGGCCTCCGGAACATCCATCAGTTATACTGATATTCTTGTCTCTCTCTACAACCTAGGGAGTAGAGAAGCTATGCATGCTATGACGTCGCAATACTGTAAATCTGGAAATTTTCACGGGACACTATTTACACGATACACATGTTAAATTTATTCGCGAGAGGATACATTTGCGATTTTGAATGCCCATTTTGTTATACTAATATCATACTTCATTATATGATAATTTTATTTTCATGAGCTAGAGCTCTCCTGAAATTACGCGCAAGTAAAATTCTCGTGAGTAAAACTGTATTTACAGTATAGAATTATGGTGTAGGGGTTCTATGTTATGATAATGTTACTAGTACATTAAATGTTCTGTGTCAGATTTTATTTATGTGCTTAAATATGGGAGAAAAATAATCATATAATATGGGTTTGTTGGATAGAAACTGGAAAGGAAAATCTCAACACTTGTGATAAGAATCTGAAAATCAATCCTTGGGAAATCCAGGAATTAAACAACCAAATTCTTACTCCTCCAGTGTAGATTTTCTTATCCATGCAACACACCCATGTTATATTCTGTTAGTCCCTCCACCTGTCCATGCTTCTATCTGTCCATCACAGATACTTTCTGCTCTGTAACTTTGTAACTGAATTAATGCTAGCCATAAAAATGTGCCATTTTTTAATCGTGGTCCAGTTTCAACAAAAAGTCTGTCTGTTCATGTCTTCAAATAATTTGATTTTGCCTTTATAAATCCTTAAAAACATTTTACACAATGTATGGTTTCTTGTCATTTTGACATTAATAACCAAGTTATGGGACTATAACTCATTGATTTTGCCTTTATAAATTCTTAAAAGCATTTTACACAATGTGTGGTTTCTTGTCACTTTGACATTAATAACCAAGTTATGGGACTATAACTCATTGACCCCCCTGTAACCACATTTGGACTCCTTCATTATTTTAAAGGAATGGTAAACTTCATTATCAGAATTCAGGAGTGTATAATTTATAATCCAAATTTCAAAATGATCTTACAGTCAATATTTATTTGTTAACACCTGAAATATGACAATAGACCAAATACTTTATTGATTCAGGTTCTTCTAAATGTGACAATAGGGGTTATTAAGTTAATCGTTAAAATTTGTTAAAAATTTGACATCTGACAATAAACATGATAAGCAAGTTTGTTAAAAATTTAGAATCCTTTTGAAATTTTTACACAATTTCTGGTTCCATTAATACTTTGATAAAGATTAGACATGTTTGACAACAAGTCGTTTGTTTTCACAAATCCTTTTGAAATTTTTACACAATGTTTGGTTCCCTTTAGATGAGACACCTTTAGATTCTTAAGATTTTGACTTTTGCTGTTATAGAGTTATGGGACTTTATCCTTTAAAATTCCATAAAAATTTGAAATGTTTGATAATAAGTCACGTTTGTGCTGTGATGAGTCCTTATGAAAATTTTACTCAATGTTTGATGAAGTTCAGGGTCCTGTTTTATCAAGAAGTCGTAAGTCCTAAGTCCATTGATTTTAATAGAAAACTTAGGATCATTTTATTAACCATACCCTAAAATAAGTCATAAGGTTTGCATATTTTTAAATAAGATTTTGATAGTTTTGAGTATTTTCACCTGCTACATTTACAAAGATAAATTATGACACATACAGAAGTAAATTTGGACTATGCATCGCCTCTTGGTACTCATAAATACCTGTCTTGATTTGGTTGTACAAAGTCACAAGTCCTAATTCTATGTAAAACAGTTGCAAGGTGTAGGTGTGGTCCTCAGACCAAGTCTGATACTTAAGACCTCTCTTAAAAGGGAACCCAGGTACCTTTAGATTCTTACAATTTTGACATTTGCTGCTACAGAGATATGGGACTTTATTTGTTAAAATTCAATAAAACTTTGATACGACAGGCATAATTTGCTCTATTAAAGCAGCTACTTACCAAATTAGAAATGGATTAATTTTTCATGGCAAATTATTTGTTTCTCCTAATTTTGTCAAAAGTCATGATACCTACTATAATGTACATGTACATGTAAAAATGTACACTATAATAATGGATCTTTTAAAGATATTGTTCTTTTGTAATATGAAATAAATGGTGTATGGATTTTCTCTATAAATGTTGCCTTGGGTTAAATTTGTTATCATCAACAGATAGTCATATTAAATGATAACACATTTTAAATGCTGATAAAATTATGTATGAATACATTCTATGTATAAGTAGAGTGCTTGTTTCATGGATTATTGGTCCTTTCGGTAATATGAAACATGTAATTTCATGCATACATTATTAGGGTTTTCCTAGTGAGTCCCAGGGACCCACAAGAACAAAATTCCTGAGTCCTTTGTTAAATTTCTGAGTCCCCAAATCAGTGAAATTCAAGAGAATACATGAAGTTAAAACAAAGGCACAAATTTTCAATCTCAGGCTGAAAATAGAAATTACTGAGTTTTAGTGTGTCCTTAGGGGCTTGCTAATATTCATATTTTGTGTCCTTAAAAGATTCTATGCATAGAGATGCAGAAATCGTGCTTTCGGGAAAACCCTGCATGCATGATGTCAGTTCACCTTCTGTCATGGAATGCTGTACATGTATGATCAATGTAAGCTGTTCACCTGAGGTACATATACATATGAACATGTTTTTGTGATACAGGCTAATGTATGGTAAAAAAAAAAACCTGCTGTATACCTGGAAACTTTTGCTCCTGTTTAATATTGGCCTTTCACTTAAGTGATTCAGAGCGAAATTAAGGCGGGCTGAATATGTTTTCTGTCATAATAGGGAAAAATAACAGGAGAGATACATGTACATGTATACTGTACTATATCTACCCAATTCACATAGGTGACTATATTCTCGATTTTCGAAATACAAAATAGCCTTCCATTTGCAAGAGTTGTCTTTCATTATTGCAGGTACATTTGTATCTTGTAATAAATAAATTGGATGAAAAAATTCTTTTTATTTTTACTTTAAAAATTGAATAACCTGATGAAAGCAGTATAACTTTGAAAACACGAAAAATTAATATAGGAGGTCTTTGACCTAGGTCTGTAAGGTGTAAAAAGAATTTTTTTTTTAGCAGAAAAACAAACATTTGCCCAAATACATGTACGTCTTTACAGCATGCCTGCTGTATAAAGGAGAAAACTCAGCAAATGGGAGATATGTCCAGTACTCCTCAAGTATGGAATTCACACGATTTCATATATCCCTTTCTTTTTTCTTGCCTACAAAATCAAAGATTGGATAGCATATAATTTTCTCTCCGTCAGCATTGTATTTGCAACAATTCCTACTGGTCAAGTAACAAGTTTCTTTCCTAAAACTTAAACCAAATTTTGTGTTTAGCTATGTCAATTGGGTCCAGGATGAGTTTGGTCATGGTCCACTGAACATTTAGTAATACATTCAAACTTGCTTTAGCGACCACCTGGTCATTAAGACCATTTTTATCTGTCCCCAATAGTACCATTTGTGTACAAAAAACCTCTATATAAAGACCATCTCCCAATAAAGACTGGTTTTGTTGTGTCCCTATGGGGTCTTTATATACAAGTTTCACTCTATTTGCTAGAGTTACAGAACTTTGAACTATTCATCATAGTAAGAACTTAAAACTCTTCTACATATACCATATTTTGGGGGGATATAAACTACAACTTTATTTCAACTCCTGGAGTCCTGCGGTTTATACAAAGGTGCGGTTTATACTCAAAATAGTTACTGACGTATATAGCTCTCTGGAATAGTACTAGTGTTGCTAAAACACATGTAATTAAATATTCATATTTCTATAAACTAAGAAAGTATTCACAGGGATTAATATCATCAACATGCTGGTCCAGTAAAAGGCCATTCCCAATGTAAAATCTGCCATTTTTTCCCCAATTTTAACAAAAATATCCTAATTACAATCACAATGTTGTTCACAATCAGTATTAAACAAAATAAAGGAGAATTCAGTGCATGTACAATGTATCATTGTATGAATTACACTTCAAAGTCTACAGATGAAAACCATGCCAGTTAAATAAGAGAGGTTAAATGAATCAAAATTACATGTGTTTACTATCATGAATTGAATAACCAGAGTTTAATTTTTTCAAAATTTGGCCCATTGCGATGTAAATTTCCTAAATGGACTGGTACAGGACCCCGTCCCAAAAAGGGTCTTTCATCCCCTGATTTATTGCATTGTTATAGAAATTGCCTCCATGACTGAGATACACATGGGTGAAAAAGAGTTTCTTACGTACCCCGTATGAACATGTAGCATACCATTATAAGATGCCGACTGGCAAGAAGTACAATGTATATATATAACCCCATGCAGATGTATAAGCTTAGGATTTTTAGCTATTAAGGCCTTATGTTATTTTAAAAAATATAGACTGTCATTTTTATTTTTAAAAAATCCTGTGATTAGACCAAAACTTTGATTAGAAAGTTTAAAAAGATATATTGCCATAGAAAATTTGAACATATCATGCATGTACAGTAAACTTGGAAATTTATGTTTGGGGGTAAATTACACTAAATATGTTGTGAAGAGATTTTTTTGTGAATTACCAACATATATCGGTCACACAGCTATGTTAAGAGCCATAGTCTAATACAGGAATAATCACAGCAATGTTATGAGTTCGCGTAAAATACCCCCACACATATAGTTTTGTAAGAATATGGCGTAATTAACAACATGTGAATAATGTGGTTTGTGTAAGAATATGACGTAATTAACAACACATAAAAATATCCACGTTTACAGTATTCCCTGGAATGAATGAAATATTCCGACAATTGATATTCCTGTCATCCATGTAAGAATACAGTTGTTCACTCACCCATTATTCCCATTTGATTTCTTTTCATGAATTTGACGTTATAACAAGTTTTTTTTTCAGCCCAGGAATATTCTTAAAAAACATTGTATTTTTATAAATCGACTAATATTTGAAACTTTTAATACAAATTATGAATAAAACTATTCATTTTGACAGTATGTATGCCTGTAAGATTAATGTACATGTAGTTATATTCAACCTGTTAAGTGAGTAGAAAACCATAAGTTAACATTTTGACCATGGTACCTGACAGTCTATTTACATGTACAAGCACCTGTAAAATCAGTGGACTCTTTTTCCATTAGGGCATTTTTGAAACCCTTTGGGTAAATTAGCCCATGACAATGTAACTGGGAGATTTAATTTTTTTTTTTTTTTTACATTTTATGAACAGTTTGCAATTTTCACTTGTAAAATAAATTATTTTACATTTGGTCAGTACATGTACCACTATCTGAAAAACATACCAGTGTAACAGTGTTTTGCAATGCAGTAATCTTATTTTTATTTTCTCTACAAAATAACAATTTTGATTAAGATTTGATTTTTTTTTTAAAAACAGATGTGCTACATATTTCTCAAAAGATTAAATTTGGAATTTTATGTTCCATATTTTGCCAGAACTGAAAGATGAAATTGGGAATTTTGTTGTGAAAATTTGTGAAAAAAGTATATTTATTCTGATTGCGAATATGGCCCCAAGTTTGGCTGTAGATTAAACTGATAAAAATCTGCCAAGTTTATACAATGTACATGTACAACATGGAGCAGTTCAGGGTTGAATTAAGTGAAAAATAATTAATGGTCCCCTATGAGCTTGGACTTGGGATACATTTGTAATCTCCTTTGGCAGACAATTTTAGGGATATTATATACATATATGTTTCCTTAAAATACATGTAACATTAATCTGTTCATTATATCTTAGTAGGCATGTCACCTAAAAGCTTCGATCAACTACACACCTACACTGGCTGTTTAGAGACTAAAGCATCTTTTTTTTTTTTTGCCCGGAGTCTATAGTTATTTATTAATGATTTTCCCTTGGAGTCCTGGCAGGTGTATTTCTGTCGTGTTCTAGTTTTTAGCAATATCCACTCAGAAAATTACTAGTTTTTCCAATAATGACCTAAGGACAAAGTACAATTTATAACTGATTCTAGAATCCCTTTAATTGTTCAAATCGGCACAAAGAGTAGTGCCTGGTTTATTGGACAGCTTGATGTTTACTACACTAGAAAATTTCTTGAAGCATTGATGCAGTAAAACACAATATTCTTACATCAAAATTGTTCCATGCAGGAAAAGGCTGCGAGGAGTATTTGTCAGAAAATGGTGCAATTAAGTTGTTGCCTTTGAAGTGTTTCACTTCAGTTTAGGAAGGTTTAGCATGCCCACAAGCTGTCTATTGATTTCAGTATTGATTTTTTTTAAAGATGAATAAAAGCATCTGTTTCTAACATCTTAATATTTTTATCAACTTATATGTAAATTCTCAAATATATGTATACACATGATCTCCTATCATTAATTAGATATGGACTACAAGCTCACATGTCTATGTTTGCCTACAGCAGTAAAAGTGTTTAACCACATAGAGTCTTGTGCTGAATAGCTGTACATTTGTATGATAATGACTTGGGGTCATTTTTCTAATATGCCAAAGAGTTGTGGGTTTTTTCTGCAGAAGGAAATTCTCTGAATTCAATATTGTTAAGATTTTTAGCTTACCTTGCCCAAAGGACCCATTGAGCTATTACTATGGCCCAATGTCCTTGTAAACAACTTCTTCTCAAGAGCTTCCGGAAAGATTTCAACCAAATTTGGTCAGGATCTTGGTCCTGGGAAGGGGCTTCAAGTTTGCGAAAATAAGGCTAGTACCCTTAGGCCTATAGGGCTCCAAAACTTGGTACATCTTTGAAAATCTTTTTCTCATGAACCAATTATGAATTTTGTTTCAAATTTGGTGTGTATACAGTATTGTTAAGTCATTATCTACAGAGTTTGCGTTGAAATTGAAATATGTTGATAACAAGCCTTTACGGCTAAAGCAGATGCTTCAAATGACATATCAGTGAGAAAAAGATGTCATATTTATCATTATGTACAGGGAAGCTTGTTGTAAGACCTGACATCTAATTCTGCTGTCGAGCATTGCAATATCAAATCAATATCAAAATAAAACTTGGATCTGATCCAGATTTTAAATCAGAACCTTCTGCCTGCACGAAAGCTACATAAATATTCTGTCTTTTCATTAGTCAGAGTTATCTTCCATGTCAACAGGTATCGATTGTGACGTCATGTCTTTACATGAGAAGACAACGTCATTTTCACACAAACATATGAAGTTACAATTGATAACTTTTCTCATTTTACGCACAAACAAATGATATCACAATCGATGCCTGCTACAATGGGTGGTAACTCTGTATAACGAAAATACTTAATACCCCCATGATCAGTTTCTTGCTATGATGAAGACTACAGATACCTGGAAATTTTCGCCCTTTTATGACAGAAAACATATTCACTCCATCTTGAATTCACTCTTAATCACCACAACCTCATGGATGGTATTAATTTGTACATGCATGCCAGTACTTCAGTTATTCACCGTAGCTTGAAATTAAATTCGCCCTCTCATCTGTGGACGAAAATTCCAACAATTAAATGGAAGCAAAAATTTCCAGGTATATACAGTATATTAAATTCACAAAAGCAAACAAAATATTTTTTTACTTATGCTTGTTACAGTTTGATGCATTATGTTTTTGTAAATATTATGTATTATAATGCAGTATGTTTAATTATCCTTCTCTATTGTAGGACCCCCACCTGGCATGAGGCGGTAATAAAAGGGGACGTTAAAGTGATGCCACTGCCTGAAGGATGCTGTTCGATATGTGTGAGGAACAAAAGATGTGTAAAAGTGATGGAGGAATGAAAGAGAAAATAACAGTATTCCTGGTGCAAGTCATGATGTCATTATTCATTTCATCTTTCATGAACTGAACAACAACACAGGATTTTACTACATGTATCATAAGACTCATTCATTTTTTTTTTTCATTTTTTTTTTTTTTTTTACAAATAAATGGTAAATAAAAATGGTTTGTGTTTTTGATTTGTTTGAAGTGAATCCTGTCAAAACCAGTCTTTCTTTTTTTTTTTACAACAAGTGATTTGCATTACATCCCTTGCTCTAAAAATGTTTCACTGAATGATGCATATGGGTATCGGTAAAATGCCAGAAACTTTCACCCGGCTGTATTATATACTTATGCTAATGTAGTGAGGGTTTAGACATGGCTGTGCTATGGACATACGCTAATGAATTGAGGGTTACGACCTGACTGTATTATGCACTTATGATAATGCAGTGAGGGTTAAGACCTGGCTGTATTATCTACTAATTAGCTCACCTGAGCCGAAGGCTCAAGTGAGCTTTTGTGATCACTCCCGTCCGGCTTCCGTTCGTAAACTTTTCATATTTTCGACTTCTTCTCTGAAACCACAAAAGGGATTTTGATGAAACTTGGCAAGAAGCCTTTACCAAGTTTGTAGTTTTCAGCCAGATTGGCCCAGGGGTGGGGCAGAATAGGTCCTAAAAGGTACCTCTCTTTAAAAATCTTCTTCTCCAGAACCACTGCATGAATTGAAAAACGTAATGTTTCTGAGTGATCTACATGGATGTATGATTCAAGTTTGTATTTTTCATAAAAATCAGAATATTAAATTTTTACGCGTTTTTGATTTTCATTAATTTTTGCATAATTTCCTCAATTATCTTTCTTTTCATTCACTTTGATGCATTCATTTAATGTGTTTTACTTTTAATAAGGTGAATAAATGTTTTTGTGCAAGAATTTTGCAGAAGTTTAATTTCTAGAATTTGTCTTATGAATTTTTTAAGACTGCAAAAAAATTGGGGAAGTGGTGCGTTTTTCACACTATATTGCTTTTGTTTCAAAATTACTGAAGGAATTTTAAGAAGCTTTGCAGGAAGCAAGTGCTCAAGGTTCTTTACAAAGTTTGTAGTTTTCAGCCAGATTGATCCAGGGCGGGTCAGAATAGGTCCCAAAAGCACCCTCTTTGAAAATCTTCTCCAGAGCCACTACATAAATTCAAAAGGGCCAAGTGCACTATTACTATAAGCCAAAGGTCTGACATCCATCGTCCGCTGTCTGTCTGTTAACTTTCGCATTCAAACATCTTCTCAAGAACCAGTAGGTCAATTATCCCCATGTGAAGCCGCATAAAGTTTGCGAATAAAAATGGGATAAGGGACCAAAACTTGGTACATCTTTAAAAATCTTTTGAACCAATGATGAGATGAGTTTCAAATTTTGTATGCATGATTGTAAAGTCAATATCTACAAAGTTTGTGAACGAAAATGAAATCTGTAAATAAACGAGCCACTGGGGTGCTCTTCAGTAACACAGGGTATATTTGTATTACAAATTGTTCATTTACTTAAAACTGATCGACTTTTTGTATACAAAGATTTACAAGAAAGTTGTTAGAAATTACCTGAGGATCATTTTGACAAAATTTCAAGGTCATGGGGTCAAAGGTCACAGGCACTTGAGTAAATGGAAAATATAATTTTTTTTGTGAACTTTTCAACATTTTTTACTACTTCTCCAGAACCATTGGACCAATTTGAACCAAACTTGACAGGAAGTATAACAATGTAAAGCTGCATAAAGTTTGCAGATGAAAAGGGGGCTAGGACCAAACAAGGCTGCCATGGCTAAATATAGAATGAATGAGTCAGCAGATATTTTTTATTTGATACATGTATCTCCAAAATTACTAAAGCTAGATAAAGAACAGTTACCTTAAAATTGAGTGGCTTGCACAAATCTACAAATATTTCATTTTGGTGGAGATTGTCAGGTTGACCCTTATGTGAGTTATATCCCCTTTTTTGTAAATTTTTCATGTTTTTGGATGTTTTTTGACATCTTGAAAAGTATAATAGGTAGGGTAATAATGAAAGACGCAAAAATGTTCAGCACAAAGATCTACAAAAAAGTCAATTGGGCCGAAATTGTCAGGTTGCCCCTTTTGTGAGTTATTTCCCCTTTTAGTGGATTTCTAATGTTTTTGACACTTTTGTCCTATTATCTTGAAAAGAATAATAGATAGAAAGAGAAAAAAGCAAAAATGTTCAGTACACTAAGATCTACGAAAAAGTCAACAGGAATTAAATTGTCAGGTTGATCCTTATGGGACTTATTTCCCCTTTTAAGTGGATATTTTCATATTTTGTGCTGTTTTTCCCTATTGTTCAGTTATCACCACCATGCTTTTGGTTGCTTTTCAGTATATTGTTAGTAAAATATTAGTATTAGTGATTTTATCTTTTACACATTTTTTACGCTTTCTGCAATGTTGACCACTTTTGTCAGGTGACCGACTTAAGGCCCCTTGAGCCTCTTGTGTTAATTAATGCATTGAGGGTTTAGACATATCAGTACTATGGAGTTACACTAATGCATTGAGGGTTTTACCGTTTAGACCTGGCTGTGTTATAGACCTGGGCTAATGCAGTGAAGGTTTAGACTCTCGGCGGCAGGTTGGTTTCCTGTCCTCCGGATGAGACAGTAAAAACAGGTCCTGTGTCGCAGTAGGTGTCGGCACGTTAAAGAACCATCGCTGTGCAATGGCCGTAAGTGCCGAGCATAGGCCAAAATTTGAAGCCCTTCGACGGCATTTGGTGACGTCTCCATATGAGTGAAATATTCTTGAGTGGGACGTTAAACCACAATAAACACACAAACTGAGCACATGGCAAAAGAACAGTCGCTGTCCCTTTCAAATGGGTTTTGGGTATGATCTAGGACTTTAATATAATTTAGTGATAGATGTACTTTTTTAACTTATACTCATTTCACGAAAAAAAAGTCTGGTTTGTTTTTTTGTTGTTTTTTTTTTTTTTTTTTTTTTTTTGTTGTTTTTTTTTTCTTTGGAAACCCACTTACCAGAATTGCCGATCAAAATCTATGATAATCTTGACTGATGTGAGAATTAATGATATGAGAAAGTGAACTAGGGTTAATTGTGTACATGTACTTACATGTCTGTCGTACTCAAAACCCTAAACCATCATTTCAGACACTTCACCCAAAGTACCACTTTGTGATTAAAGACACGTCTATTAATGTATATTATGGTGCTTCAGTGAAGTACACATGGCATTTGTCAGTCTGAAGTTGACAACATGGATAGATCTGGTACCATACATTTACGTAGCCATCATAGAAGTCAGTTACTGATCTAACGGTAGATTTGGTATTATTCGTAGAACTGGGAGATGGAAAGATCCAGTTGAAATGGGAATAATTCCATCTAATCAAAATCAATGTCTCGTATAAATCACTCAGGAATACGGGTATTTATTAAAATACCATCATGTATAATTGCCACTGAATGTTTTTTTGTGATGTCATGCCAGCTTAGCACATGCTTGCATATGAAATTGTAGAAGATTTTCCAGGATCTGAAGTCTCTTGTTTTACACGAAACAATTGATAAACGCGATTGGTTGTTATTATGATTAGATCTAAAACATGAGTGGTTTTCAAATAAAAATGGAATCAAATCACGGGCGGGTGCAGCGGGTCATGGACGAATTGTTAAAGCATCGCACTTTGAACCATGAAATCTCTCACTCCTGGTCCGCGCATGTTCGAGTCCCACTGGAACCCAAGCTGATTTTGGAGAGAAAGTTTGTCAGTTTACTTGCCGCCACCATATAATTGACAAATTGTTGAGTATGGCGTTAAACACTTCAAAATTCAAATAAATATAATGGGTGTTTTACAATGACGCGTTATACTCATTACAGTGATTCTGTGGCTCCTTTGTCCAGAATGAGTTATACTCATTACATTGATTCTGTGGCTCCTTTGTTCAGAATGCGTTATACTCATTACATTGATTCTGCGGCTCCTTTGTTCAGAATGAGTTATACTCATTACTGTGATGCTGTGACACCTTTGTCCAGAATGAGTTACACTCATTATATTGATTCTGTGGCTCCTTTGTTCAGAATGAGTTATACTCATTACATTGATTCTGTGGCTCCTTTGTTCAGAATGCGTTATACTCATTACATTGATTCTGTGGCTCCTTTGTTCAGAATGAGTTATACTCATTACATTGATTCTGTGGCTCCTTTGTCCAGAATGAGTTATACTCATTACATTGATTCTGTGGCTCCTTTGTTCAGAATGAGTTATACTCATTACATTTATGCTGCAGCTCCTTTGTTCAGAATGCGTTATACTCATTACATTGATTCTGTGGCTCCTTTGTTCAGAATGAGTTATACTCATTACATTGATTCTGTGGCTCCTTTGTCCAGAATGAGTTATACTCATTACATTGATTCTGTGGCTCCTTTGTTCAGAATGAGTTATACTCATTACATTTATGCTGCAGCTCCTTTGTTCAGAATGAGTTATACTCATTACAGTGATGCTGTGGCTCCTTTGTTCAGAATGAGTTATACTCATTACATTGATGCTGTGGCTCCTTTGTTCAGAATGAGTTATACTCATTACATTGATGCTTTGACACCATTGTCTAGAATGAGTTATACTCATTACATTGATGCTTTGACACATTTGTCCAGAATGAGTTATACTCATTACATTGATGCTGTGACTCCTTTGTTTAGAATGAGTTATACTCATTACATTGATGCTGTGACTCCTTTGTTCAGAATGAGTTATACTCATTACAGTGATGCTGTGGCACATTTGCCCAGAAACATTAATGCTTGATTTTATTACATTTCAAACTTAATCCCATTCCATATTTTTTTTCATTTGCATTTCTATATTTTTGTTAACAGTATTGACGTTTAGTATTATTTTAGGTCGAAATACTGTCCCGAAACTCGGTTATTTTCGAATATTAATACACGCGAGTCCACCATTTTATGCCGCTAGCTCCCATGTTCATATGCATTTACAATCTAATATTATTGATTGTTGTGGGTATTGAGTCTAAAGGAGGGGTATGACAAAGGAGGAACCCCCGTGAGTTAATTTTTCCAGCCCTTGATCCAAAACAAAATAGAAAATAACAACATTTCCAGTTACATACCCCTGTAGATCACTCGGATTGAAATGTGTGCAGATGATCCGAAGAAAGAGTTTCTCAAAAGAGGTTACACCCACGTACCTATTTTGCTTTAAACAAAACAAAAAAGCAATAACACCTACTGGGAACAATAAGTACTTTATTCCTACCGAGTTTCATAATGAATTCATAAAAAATATATAAAAATTACTTCATAGCAAAATTCTCTCACAAAACATTGCTTTCCCTAATTACAGGTAAAACACAAAATGAATGCATCATAGTGAATTGTGGGAGAAGAAATCAGAGAACTCGTACATAACTGAGAATGAAATTAATACAAGAATGTAAAGTGAAAATTCGTAAAAAATTAATTTTCTAATTTCTACCAAAAACAAAATTGAATCACACATCCTTGTAAATCACATAGGTGGATATTTTTTTTTAATTCATGCAGTCGCACTGCCTCAAAACCCCTTCAGCTGTTACGAAGGAGAAGCCAGCAGTGTGTAAAAAACGATTCCTTACTTTTAGCAGTCTTAAAAAAACATAAAAATCTAGATGATAGAGTTCATAGAGATTATCTCACGAAAGCATTTCTTCATTCAATTACTGATAAACATAAAATAACTGAATCGTAGTGAAACAAGGGGCAGAAAATAAAAGAAAAACAAAAATGAATGAAAATATCAAAGTCTAAAGAGACGTCATATGACGACATAGTTTATGACAGTTGGTATTTACTGCGTTTGGTCACTCGGAGCCAGGTCCAACGCTTGGACTCAACATTTTTCAAAGCACTGAACATGGAACCAAAAAGACAAAATTATATTCTTTTATATACCCTAACAAGAGTCCGACGTCTGTCGAAAATTGAATTTCTGAAATAGTCTACACTCGGAAGAAATTCAAAGTCGATACGTAAACGCTTCCAGATTAACATTTAGTTATTATTTCATTTCTAGATATAAGGTGGCGGATCAAACTATTTCAAAGGGGTGGGGCATCCATGGCCGAGTGGTTAGAGCTTCACGCTATGAACTATGAAGTATCGTCACTTCTGGTCAGTGCAGGTCCGCTGTCCAGAATCTAATCTGATTTTGTGAGAAAGTAGGTGAAGGCCGATGGTCTCTTTCCGGATTCTTTGTATCCGGGTTCTCAGTCCTCCATCCAGGAAGGATATTCTCTTTACCACATCCTTTTCTTTCTATCATTTCGTTTTATTTTACATATTATTTTATTCTATATACTATTTTATTTTAGATATGACTTTATTTATCTTATTTTATTTACAGCGATCTGTCCATGAAGGTCTACTCTGTATTTTTCCCGTACTTGTTTTTATCCCTTCACAAGGAACCCGCTATCGAATGTACCAGCTAAAACATACATGTCAACTCATAGCTCCGTGATCTATAAAGTTAAATATCTTCATAAAGCCTGATCTATACTTATATGTATGCAATATTTTTATTTGTACTCAGTTAATCCTATTTCAGTTAGAATAAAAAATTAGTTTGTTTAATTTACTACGGGACCGAGTACTGCGAATGCTTTAAAATAAGAAGGAATAAAATGATACGTCAAGATGGACATTTGTATGTATTATATATATAACACATGTGTTATATATGTCTCTGGTATTATATAGAGCTGAGTGATGTGTAAATAAAAAAAAAGTCAACACTGTGTTATGATTCAACTAGATGTAGCATTTATTTATAATTATATTAATGTTATCCGAATGTTTGCGACAAAAGTGAAAGCGAAAGAAAGAAAACTTGTAATT